>QZCP01000121.1:57610-145097 GCA_003956705.1 Brevipalpus yothersi
AGAGAGAGAGAGAGAGAGAGAGAGAGAGAGAGAGAGAGAGAGAGAGAGAGAGAGAGAGAGAGAGAGAGAGAAAGAGAGACTACTTGGACAAGACACGCTTTTGATGTTAGTGAGAGATCAACAATTCAAGTCCTCCTTAAACATTGTTGTATTTATATGTGAGGCTCTCAGTGGTCATATGTATAAATAACCTAAGTGAGAAGAATGTGATTGTTTGTGTATGTGTGTACGTATTGAAACTATTCTTTCTCCAATGCTGGAAGTGTGTGGTCAACACAATTGATGACCATTGGAGATTCCTTTTGCATTGATCCAATCTCATAGGTCAAAGAGAGAATGTATCAGTATCAGTGATTATAAGTGGCCTGTAAATGATCAGAATCTATCTCATTTCAGTGATAAGATTTATTTGATTTCGATTCTTCCAATGATACGAAATCTAATAGGAGATTTATAGCCTCTGATTTGGGCAACAATTGGAATTTCCTTCGCTCCACAAATTTTGACTGAAAAGCAAACCCAGATACACTTACACTTTCCACCAATTAAAGCCTTTCTCGTGATCACTATTTTATCAGTAACTAAAGGCTAATTCTAATACCACAGACCATTCGTTGGCTAGTTAGTGGAGAAGAAATATTTCCTCCAAAACAAACAGTACGACAATGTTTCCAAGTTTGACAGTCCAAAAGGCTTGGAACATATCAGACCTAACTATTGATGCGGGTCCATGCATAGCGTAAAGTGACCTCATGAGCATCATAGACCTGATCGAATGAAAGGAACTGTTAGACACTATTGACCAACACTCACTGGCTGGACGATACTGAGAATTGAGAAGAGAACTGATGGCCCGAGTGTCATCTAATGAGGCCACAAGTCATCGGGCCGCTTGGGTGGCGAATGGGGCAGGTCACAGTAAAGTTTCGGTAATAGTGTCGCGTGGAGCAATTGAGCTCAAAGAAGAAGAAGTCCAACAAGCACCTCAATTGAATAAACACTTCTTCTTCTTCCTCTATCCAACTGTTTTGCATCATTGTTTCTACTCTTCATTTTCTCTCTTTTCTTTCACTAACTTTTCACTCTTCCATTCATTTGAGGGAAAATTATTCCCTGAAAGTTTGAAAAAGTGGTGATCGAGAGTCGGAGACGAGAGAGAGAGAAAGAATCGCCCACCTACATGATCATTGCTTTTCGTCAATGAATAACGTCATCGAGAGTAACCTTTCTCCTTCTCTCTTGGCTCGAAATCTTATCATTTTTGGTGGTCATTTCCAAATGATCTGAATATCGCCTCCGGGATCAAACAGTGAGTGTCAGCTATTGCTTCTAGTGTTCAGAGGTAGAGAGAAAGAGAGGGAAGAGAGAGAGAGAGAGAGAGAGAGAGAGAGAGAGAGAGAGAGAGAGAGAGAGAGCTAGTCAAGGCTCAAAGGGAATGGAAGATCGTAAAATGAAAATCAGTAGACAAATTCATTTAAAAATTGTACAAGTATAGCTCCGGGGCTGGTCAAACTGTAATGTCACGAGGAAATAAGCCACCCTCGCTGGGTTGACTTCAGCCTCGGACTTTTCTCTCTCTCTCTTCATGGCACGATCATGTTAGCTGTAGTCAAACCAGCCAGTTTGTTTGGGATCCTCAAAAGTTGATACTTAGGGCCAATAGAGCGAGAGAGTTTCCTCTTCAAAAGTGAGCCAAGGTAGAGAAAAACTGTGGTCACTTCTTCGGGCAATTATCTGGACTCATCCTGCCACCCATGATGATGAGTCCACTCTTTTTCCATCAGTCTTACCACCTTCTCTCGATACTTTTTACTTTTATGCTCTCTTGTTTTGACTTTTTATTTGCGAAATACATGGTATAGAAACATTATATGGCTGTATGTGAATTTGATGAGCATTTCGATTGCACTCGATCTGAATCTTGAAGAGCTATATCATTCTTGTGCCAGCAAATAAGTATAGCTGGAGTTGATTCCGTTTCAATAGGAAAAATGGATTTCAAAACATATTCTTATCCAGCATGTGGCAACAAAGCAAAATCATAATAAATGGCATAGATTTACTGTTAGCAAGTTTCACAATGAAAACAGTGAGCACGGAGACCTCATAAGCAGAGTGGATCAAGTATCGAATGAGGAAGACTGGATTTGCGTAGGATTTCCGAGTATTGCAAAAAGCTAGAAGGGACAAAAAGAGAAAAAGAGAAAAAGAGAGTGAGAAGATCAATGAGAACGAATAGGAGATGAATAGATACAAGAAGATGGAAGATTTCCTCTCCTAATTTGAAACTTGCTCAATATCATTCAACATGATATTCCTGAAGCATACTCTTTTAGTCACTCTTCCTATTCTCTTGAGTATGCTTAGCATAGAGAGAAGTGATAATATAGGTGAGCTCAGGCGGAAAAGTATGAAGCAAGCAGAGAGAGTGAGTCCACCAAATCTTTTTCTCTCTTTCTCTCTCTCTCTCTCTCTCTCTCTTTCATATATTCTGGATTATCGACTCGACTCACTTGTATTCCCTGGCTGTTTCAAGTGAGAAATTACATGCCGTTTAGTGGGCAAGAAATGATAATTAATCAGCCTTCAATCAAGCTTCCTTTCAACTCCCAACCGTTTAGTATGTCTTTCAATCTCTCTCTCTCTCTCTCTCTCTCTCTCTCTCTCTCTCTCTCTCTCTCTCTCTCATAGCTCCTATATATAACACTCTTTCATCGATCCTCCAACCTTAAGCCATGTTTTCAGCTTCTACCTGAGTTTTACGTATATGTGTTAGGCACTTTCTTTGGCAGTCGAATGATGGATCAATTTTGAATCCCTTTTCATTTATCCGATTATTTGCATGTAAATGGATGACCTGAAGCTGCTTGATATGTGTGCATGTATATATTCAATCGATACACATACTCGCCTCATTGGATAATCGGGAGAGAAAAGTGAGGATAAAGAAAAAATAAAGTCTATTCAAAATTTTTCACTTGATCTGGAATCACTAATTTGACAGCAATTGAATTACAAATCAAATGGATCGCTCCATCATTTCCACACTATCAAATCTTCATGATACTACTTTTTATTCACATTCAATTCTCATCAAACGCTTCATTTGTCTGATTCCCAACATGAATTAACTTTTCATTTCCCAATATTCTCTATTTCCATCTCCTCCCTCTCAATGTGACATAATCTGATTTAAATAATCTGCTGATTTTTTGACCATGAAAATCAATACTCACCCTCATGACACATTGTTACCTCTATTTTTTTATACGACACATCAAAAAACACATACCAAAAAAAGCTTCCAATCGAAGATCATAAAACGAGAAAAAAGAAATAAGTATTACTCCAATTTTTACAACTAGATTACACATGTTTATTTATCGAGTTCACTTTTGTATGGTTGAAACAATGGTTTGGAAGATCGTGATTGTGATAAATTGAATGGATACAATGATTGACACAAAGATGTGAATTCAGTTGCGGTTAATGATGGAGCTGAGCCTGTGCTCGATGGTGAATGAATGCCTGGATTAACTGTACATGGACGGCACATAGATGGATCGCAATTAGGTGAATTAGAGGCCATCGGATGAGTGGGTGGTGGCGGAGGTGGCTGCTGATGGGGAACACTGTTCGGTGAGGTGCCATTGAGTCGAGGTCCGGTGGGTGAGATCATGTCCAGGGTATTTGGTGTCGGTATCATCGGTGAACCATTGATGGGTCCCGAAGAAGTGGGTCCAGAGGGTCGAAACATCATGCAAGGTGCCGGATATGAGCCGGTGAGAGCTCGTATCCACAAAGCTTGCTCTGGTAGCATTCCCGAAGTGCTGGCGATAATGTAAGCCGCTAAGGCAGGATCTGCTGGATAAGGCCATGTCAATTGCATTCGTTGCCGTTTGTCTGGAGAGAGAGAGAGAGAGAGAGAGAGAGAGAGAGAGAGAGAGAGAGAGAGAGAGAGAGAGAGAGAGAGAGAGAGAAGGAAAAGGATAAAATATAAGTATACATCGTGAGTATAGCGAGAAGAATAATCAGTACGATATGCCTCCAAGGTAGATAGGTGAGTAAAACTATCAGGTTCTGGGGGCAATACTCATTTCGGTGGGTAAAGAGAGAGAGAGAGAGAGAGAGAGAGAGAGAGAGAGAGAGAGAGAGAGAGAGAGAGAGAGAGAAGAGTACAGTGGACGACAAACAGTAAGTACAACAATGTCGTTAGGAAAAATAATGCACCAAATTGGAATGGTAATTGCAATTTTACGATGGCGGCAAAAGCGTAAGGGTCCAATATACAGAGGATAGGCGTGAGAGGAGTAAGATAGTGAGGAGTTTTTGCGTGCCGAGAGGTCATAGGTTATTAAGGGGAAGAGAGTGAAGAGGAAAAGGTCAGTGGAAAAGTGAAGAAGTGGGAGAAAAAGGGGCTTCTGGTGCAATATTGTCATGAAGAAGGACCAACTTGTCCCAAGAAAAGAAATATATATATATATATATATATGTATTTATGAGATAAACTCACCTTTCATCCTTCGGTTTTGAAACCAAACCTGAAGAGAATGGAAGAAGAAGAATAGGGCCGATAAATCATCATGTAGGAGACAATATTTCACTAATTTCAATAAGATGTTTTGAGATGAAGCACTCAACATTTTCACAGTACTCACCTTAATTGTACTCTCAGGAAGGTTAAGAGTTGAGGCAAGCTCACAGCGTCGAGGTCTTGAGACATAATTTTCTCGAATAAATTCTTTCTCCAGTTGAGCGATTTGTTCACGAGTGAAAGCAGTTCTGTATCGACGAATTGAAGCCTCTGACTGACTGGAATTGTGTTTAGCTTTGGGATCAAAATTAGAACAGAATATCATGTTAGTGAAGAATGATAAGAGTGATAATATTCAAGTGAAAAAGAAAATTGCGAATATCAAAGCTAGACTCGAGAGTGTAAGTTCTTCCATAAATTTCAGCCAGTTAAACAGTTCAGAAAGTTTCCTTCTCTCTGAGCTTTTTCCCAGACACTCAGAAAAGTCCGAAAAAAGAAAATTGTGATTCTTCCACCCGGTATGGTAAGAATGGATTCTCATTCTTAAACAAAACTTGAAGAGCCATAAAAAGGCGGAAACTCGAGCAGCACCCTAACTAATGTTGGCCAGTTTGCAAGTTAAAGATATTCACTTATCAGTTCGCATCAGCATTTGGCGGCGATTCTCAGCATCTTCCGGGCCAAAATAGTAGCCCAACTCTCGACTTTCTCCTCCCGCTCTTGCCATTTTCTAGCCATACATCTGTATTGGCTATGGAAGATGTTATCTAGTAGATAAAAGTTTGTCATGAAGACAGAATTCATGACTATCGATCGAGGCCTATTGAAGCGTCGGCGGCGTTGGCGTTCGAGGCCAATAAGTGAATGAATTATTATTCACAATGAATGGACGTGAGAAGAAGACTTAAAAATGAAAATACTATCATGATAAGAGCATCTTAAGTGATGCTAATGAGGATCTTTTTGGCGCCTTAAGATGTCTCGGGTGAGAGTAGTCAAGATGGATGATGGAAATTTTAAAATGTCTTCAAACATACATAAAAAGCACTTTAACGATATTTGATGGAATAGTATTGGCATAATTACAACTTTATTCGGCCATACAGATCTCGAGATGATGTTTAGCATCTTCATTCTTCCCTCAATCTTCCCTAAACCTTCACTCTGTAATTGTTGTTAAATCTAGTGTTTCAAATGAGCTTACCTTGATTGTGTTTATTGGAATTTGTCAGAGTTGTTGTTGAGTCCATAGCTTTCATTTGTGATGAGAAGTTGATGAGAAGATGCTAATTTTACAAATGATGAATCAGATGAATGAAATTATTTCCACTTAACACAAGCCTAAGTTGTTACAATTACAAGATATCAATGTGCAAAACAAATAAGGGAAATAAGATAGAGAGAGAGAGAGAGAATAAAAGAGAAAAATATAGAGACGAGAAAATAAAGATGATGGCTGATGGTGGTCACAATTCGAGTGGAAGTGATGATGGTAACGTAATGATTTCCTATGATGGCTTTTCTCTCTTTTTGCCTTTCTCTCTCCCGTGATGGACGGTGGGATGGTTCTAACGTTCTAGTAAAGAACAGTTCTTTTCCCATGGACAATATGACCCGCTTCCAGCATTCTCACTCACTTACATTTCAACTTCAACTCAACCTTATAGGCCAAGTTGTCGATTGCCAATTGGTTGGTTACGGTTCTTCTTCAGCTCCGCCTTTTCCCACTGAATAACGCATACGTATAAGATCGGTACATGAAGTGAATGAGAGAGAGAGAGAGAGAGAGAGAGAGAGAGAAAATGAGCTCTCTTTTCGAATGATCATGCTGATCAATGAAATCAAATTATATTGGACAATCGATGCCTTGGGATTTGGATGATGTTCAATACTCTTCTCTCTCTTTCTCTCTCTCTTTCTCTCTCTCTCTCTCTCTCTCTCTCTCTCTCTCTCTCTCTCTCTCTCTCTCTCTCTATCTATCTATCTATCTATCTATCTATCTATCTATCTCCATCTTTACTCCCTTGGGCACACAATTCAGATGATAGTCAAAATAGAGGCGATAATTGGCCAAGAGAATACTGAAGCAGTCAGAATTTGCCTTGATTCATATATACTACTGTCTTTACATCATGTTCATATCCACTACACGCACCATTCCTCCATGATCCAGTCAATATAGTATTCAAATTTGATCGCATTCTCGATAATACATGTGATCATTCTATTCATCTTCTCATAAAGCGGATGTATTATTGCCCAATTCATCTTAATTTGATCACTTTTTTCTCCTCTCTTTCTATCTGAACAGATAACGAATGAAAAAGAAGAATTAAACAAGAAGTGAACTTTATTTCTATAAATTTTCTTTTATTCTTACTGCAAAATGCTGCAATAATAATGGTTTGCTTTCGAATTTTGCTAGTTTACTGGTTTTCATTACACAACTCTGTATTCCAGTATGATCACTTTCGAATAGCTCACCAAAATGGTGAACAAAATGCAAATGTATTCATTGCTCGGTAACAATCATGAATCTTCATCCTTCCTCACTCTTAAATGATGATGGCTCTGAATTTGATTATATTACTGTTTATCACGATATTCAATCAGCTTTCTCTCTTACCTATTCACAGCCTGATGAGATCACTATCATAGCAAGTAAGGATTGATCAAGCATCTCAAGAGAGGAGTAAAATGATTGTGCCTTGGAGAATCATTCAATCAACAATTGGCCAAGAGCTAAAATTTTGATAAGATCACAAAATTCAACTTTTTAGTTACAAAATTCAATTCTTTTCTTTTTCCTTCCCTTCAGTCTTTTGAATTTTTAACATGATTCTATCTATTTGCCTTGAAACATGATCCTCCTTCAACTTGTATCATTATTATATGCCTTCAACAAAGGCAATACTGTTTGTTTGTGAAAATTTAATTATCGCTACTGGTTGATGAGTGTGAGAGATCATAATTGAAGTGTTATTTTTTCAGTAGAGAAAAAAGCCTCCAAGCTCCTTAGAGAGCCATCATTGGCTGGCAAGGGAATATAAGTATTCTTTTTTCACACCAGCTAGACAATTATTTTATCCCTCTCTCTCTCTCTCTCTCTCTCTCTCTCTCTCTCTCTCTCTTACTTCCTTTCTTTTTATCTTTCCTTTTAGCACATGCTGAAATAGCGTAAATCTACTGAGAAGAATGTTGTTGGATAATGGAAAATTTCTGCCAAAAGCGATCCTTTTTTCACTTTTTTTCATCTCCTCTGCTTCTGCCACCACCGTAAACATCAATAATTCTTTGGATAGAAAAGAGAAAAATTTTCTAGTTCGAGATTGGATAAAATGTCTTAACAAACACCAAAAGCTACACTCATGTGTGAATAGATTTTATTGCTGTTGAGCGATCATAACAACACTCAAATTAAAATACAATCGTCTTAGATCTGATAGTTTCCACAAAATTTGTTGGCTATTCTCTCTCGGAAGTGGACTTGCACTCACTTCTTCATGGAAAAAACTTACAACAAGCACAGCAAAAGTTTCAATTACATGGCTATTCAACAGAATACACCTGATAACAATACCAGGTATTACTGGGAGTTTTGAAGCTGTTAGAGTGAGAAAAATAACATTACCATCATATTCTGCACTTCTAATGAGGTTCCCCATTGACTTGAGCTTTAGCTTCAACTTGTGTTCAATGTTCAAATTTTGCCGATCAACAAAAAGCTCCTGTACTACCAGATTGAGAAAGAGAGAGAGAGAGAGAGAGAGAGAGAGAGAGAGAGAGAGAGAGAGAGAGAGAGAGAGAGAGAGAGAGAGAAATTGGTTAAATGGATTCACTCAGCTGAACCATAATGCTTTCTCATCGTTAATGATTTTAAATTCTTTCCCAGGTACAATGAAATCTATCTGGCTCATATATGATGATTTATCGGAGCCTATTCTTCATTCTTTATTCTCTCAATATACATACATGTACGATACTGGAGCTGAAGAATGAATGAAAGATAGTGTGCTCACCTTACGAGCAAAGACAAAATTGCCTTTTCAGTGTCAATATGTCTCGAAAAGCCTCTTCTTCTTCTTAACTTTTCGACCAACTGACTTTGACCTATGACCTCTCAGCATGGATACCTTCTTGTGATCACTCACGCCCTACGGAATATTGCCTCTCTTGGTCAGAAACGAAATCATAAAATTGCAATTATCCTCCAATTTGGCTCATTATCTGCATCTAACGATACCGTTACGATTATTGTTTGTCGACTTTGTAGTCTCTCTCTCTCTCTTTAATCACCCAAAATTATCACAAAATTCTTATGCTACTCTCTTGAAACATTTTTGCCGCTGAATATTGTTTCTCATTTCATTATCAAACATATTCCTTTCAATCCTATTTGCCTGTTCACTCGTTGTGTTATCAATACTACCCATCAACATGTTCTTTTGGTCAAAGATCACCCGAAAGGTGGTTTCGGCTTTTTAACCTCTTTCGAACCCTTTTACCGTGAACATCGAGCCACTCTGAATCACCTTTACAGTAAACTTAATGCATCCACTAATGTCATCAATGGCGCCCACCGCTCCTAATGGTCATCCAAGATGACCATTGGCGATATTCTCCCTTCGCTCTCTCTCTCTCTCTCTCTCTCTCTCTCTCTCTCTCTCTCTCTCTCTCTCTCTCTCTCTCTCTCTCTCTTTCTCCTCTGTCTTGAGGCCTATGAACACCCCGTTTTATGGCCTGTCCATCGACCACATTGCCTGCCATAGATTCTGATGAGGAAAGAGAGAGAGAGAGAGAGAGAGAGCAAGAGACACATAGAGACCATAGGACGATTCCATAAAGCTAGGTGTAAAATTCTCGTTACGATCGGGATTGTACTCCTCGAGGCTTTTTGTCCACCACCCAAACCCAGGGATCTTATGGTTTCTCATCCTATGGAACTTTTTCCATTTCAAAAACTAGACAGTTGAGAGCATCACTCATCGAGAAACAATATCCAATAGTATTATGGCTCAAGGGCTCTAAGAGAGAGAGAGAGAGAGAGAGAGAGAGAGAGAGAGAGAGAGAGAGAGAGAGAGAGAGAACCCTGAAAAGAATTGCTTTCTTTCTTCAGGAAGCTCGCTATCACTACCGACACCATAGCTTGGGTCAAAGGTCATCACCTAAGGGCATAGCATTTGGAACAATCTCAAAGTATTCCTCTCACAAGTGGTTGCAATGATCATAGTTTCCAATCGACGAGGGTCCAATAAGATAGAAACTAATGAGTGATTATGATGATAACTTGTACCGAGTTATTATCAGGGACCAATTTGAATCTTTTCCTTCAAAAATTACCGAAAAAAGTAGAAAACTTGGATAAAACTTGTTGGGCTTGCTCGTTTACCAACTATTACTACCTTTGAAATGGATCCTTCCATGAAGATAGATCTAACAAGATTTCCACAAGTCTAAAAAAGGCGACTATTTTCACTTTTCTTTTGGTCAACCTTTTTTTGCTGAAAGTGATAGTGGTCCTTTGAAAAGCGCGAAAGTGGTCTCAAAAATTCTTCACCGGAGGCCGGTGAAAGCTACTCATTTTATCCTCAAAATAGCTCAATGAAAACTCACCAGACATACATACACTTATAGGAGAGCGAAAGAAAGTAAAAAATAGCATCACCAGAGTGGGAGGAGGAGAAGTGATGCCTTAGGCTTGTGGCATATTTATACAGTGAGAGAAAGAAAGAAAAAAAGAGAGACACTTGGAATATTCTCTCTCTCTCTCCCTCTCTTTCTCTCTTTACGAGCTTCATTCACCAAAACGGTGAATGAAAAGGATCAGACCCGATTGTCCATCATTTTCGTCTGATTAACGTGTCAAATCTTTTGGGATGGATTTCCATTCAATTTATCACCTGAATGCTCAATATATACATAATTGATCGATACTGAGGATTCATGAGGTGAGGAGAATGATATACCTACTCTCAGAGGAGGCACTGTTTTCCAATTGATTCTATTCTCGACATGAGATTAGGACATGAAAGTGAGAGAGGTTTTTGGATTCTTCTAGAAATCAGTATCATTGAGAATAAAATTTGTTCAGATAAACACTCTGGCCTTGCTATCTCGTACAGCCCTTGGAATATGAAACATCAGTATCAATACCCACATCTCATAAGCTCATTTTACCGAGGATGCGTTCTCTAAGCAATCTTCATATTGTATCACTTATCACTGAATGCTGAAGAGAATTTGAAATCTTATCATACACAAATTTTTCCCTTTTTTCCATCCATAGAATGAGTCCAGAAAGGATGAAAAGTGGGTGAAAAGTGTTTTCATTTGAGGCTCAAGTTTCTCTCCAATAGATGACAATAGGGACAATTTTTCCGGTCTACAATCCCGGATCTTCCATATCAAGATGTGAGAGCGTAATAAATTGATTTCGACTCTAATTTTTTTTCACCTCTTGAGCCAAGATTTTCACCTTTTCTCTAATTTTAAGAGAGGGGCTACCGATGTGGTGAACAATGTGGTAAATAGAATATGACTGGCCAGATAATTGGTGCTGATTTGACCGAAATTCGATTCATACCCGATTCACATAGCACCTCTTGATGAGCTGATGGTGTCAGTGAATGATTTCCTTGATACACCCATTCATTGAGCATTCCATGATATCCTGTCATGCTAGTGAATTAACCATTCAGATTGTCCATAATCCATGAAATGTTGTGGCCCACTTTTATTCCATCCACTTGTCATTCTTGAAGTGTGACACTTGAGATTCACAACTGTCAGGGCAATGTTTTCACCCAAACAAAAAATTTAGACGATGATACCGAGCGAAATTTTTATCAAAGTACAAGTGTATTAAATATTTCCTGTTTAATTCTCTGTCATAAATTGTTCAAATTGTTCAAGTGCCAGTGTTACTTCAAAACAGAGGAAATTTCCTCAAAAATTTTTCTCAGATTGTGATAATCATGACTTCATAATCAGACACTGATATTATCTGGAATATTTCAACTTTGAGAGGGAGAAATTTTTTCAGCCACATATCTAAGTGTTAATTAACGAGCTTAATTGAGAAAAATTTCAGCATCAAGATGAAATATTTTACTTCTTCTCTCCATCAATTTCGCCAATATCACCAAAGACGAAGACAACCAAGAGGACGAAGATACAATCGACGCCGATATCGACCTAATATGATGTATTATGGTGATGATTCCTACTGGACATATCAACCAAGTGGACAAGTGTTGGCCAAGAGAACATTACCACTCTTTTCACCGATTGCGGAAGAAAGTTCATTTGATGAGAGAGGCTTAATTGGTGACATGATACATGGATATGGTGGAGAAAGTAGACATCATCATTTTGGATTACACAGATCGGATTTTCTTTATGTGCTACCTATTTTGCTGGTCATCGGCTTAGGTGCTTTTCTCATACCGATAATTACAACTTTCTTCACCGCCTTGATCACATCACAATCAAGTTACTGTGGTCGGAGAAGAAGAAGAGATGTTACAATTTTTTCAACTAAAGCAAAGCCTTTTCTACAGGAAAAGATCTTCGAGTTGTGGACACAAGTTGAACACGCTTTCTCAAATTTTCAATACTGATTTTTACGATACCTTGTCCAAAAGCTTCTTCACTTTTGGGTGATAATAATTAAATAAATCAAGCTACATCTTGGCCTACATGTAAATCGAACAGTTTCATTTCTCTTTGAACCTAAAAATTTGCCCAGCTATTGGCTGCTACTGCATTATCTGGTTAGTATTGATACACATTCAGGTAGCCTCCTAACTTTTGAGAGGATCGAGAGTTGAGCAATTATCTTGTATAATTTTGGCTATAGATTGTTGACTTTAGGTATCTAGTTTCATACAACACGATGGCTTTGTGTTGAGGAATAATCATACTATACCATATAAAGTTTGGATATAATTGATCAGATTCAATGAAATGAAATGACTAGATTAAATTTCAGATCTATTAGTCTAATGTTTTAGGGGGAAAAATGTTTATCATCGGATTTTTTTTCAATCAATCATAATCGTTAATTCAGTTCTATCCTTACACATCCTTAATTTCCAACAATTGTCTAATCGATCAGCTCAGGATCTCTGAACGATCGAGAGAAATGTTGGAAATAATTTCTATTGATTATTGTATTATTATTGTAAATTTTAGAAATATTCTAATATCAGAAGCAATTTTTGAAAAAGTTTAGCTTTGACGCTAGTGTCTATAAGGAAAATATACATGTATTGTAAAAGTTCGATCATTTATTTTTTATAACCAATATTGATAAACACTTTGACTCTGGTTGAATGATTTATTCAAACTTAAGCTATCATGAGGGAGTTTGGTTGTATTTTCAATTTTAAAATCCACATTTTAAAACTATTATGGAGAAAAATTCATTGAAATTAGAGAGAATTAATTAATTATTAATTATTTATTTAGTGTATTTTTAACAAAAAAAGTCTCGATCAACAGGAACTTGCTCCGATTCAAATTTGGTATAATTAAGAAAAAAATGATTGAGTTACAGGTATAGCCAAAATCTGAATAATTAAAATAAATAGAATAATAATTCTAATGATGAATCAAAAAATTGAGGGAAGCGGACACTATGTGGAAATAATATGACTTCTACTCTGATGCAAAATTCTTATATCATAAAAAATTCAAATGAGATCAACAGCAATTGTTTATTGTGAGACTTTATTGTTAACCTCCACATTAGAGTTGGAAGACCTTTACCCTGTATATATATGGACAATATATTGGAAAAGATGTTTTATTTTTCAAAAATGATGAGAAGAGGAGAGATGTGAGAAATGGAAAAAAGTTGGCCACTTGACTATCATTTCACCGGTTTAGTCACTGGTATTGATTGGTGACAGAATATAAATTGATAAATTTAAACACTGTCAACATGTAGATAAGGAGGCACGCAGGTCGACGGAGTTTCATGACACAATTTTGGCCTATGAACTTCGAAATGATCAGCGATTGTCTCACTTGGTCTACGTCGTTTGTGTTTTTGATGGCATAGACTACAAAAAACAATTAAAAACAGAATAGTTCCTACGATAATCATCGATATCATCATAAGCTCATTAACTTGTGTCACTCTTATACCTAGAAAAATGGAGAGATAAAAAATCAATATCAGTGGTCATCAATTTGCTTGCTAAACGATTCGCTTACAGTCAACTTCATCAGCATGATCCAGTATTCCACAATTTTGAGCTTGATTACACTTTAATTCTTCAGGAATACAATAGCCACTGTGTGGACATTTGAAAAAAATACATTCACTCTGATCATCGGACGGGATCTCTGTCCAAACAGCCTGGAATCCTGTAGTCCGAGCATCACTTGTGGCAGTATACCTTGAGGAGAATGATTGAAAGTTTATATTAATATGAACAAAAATATCGATAAAACCAAACTTCATTCAATGTACTTACGAAATCTTGATCCAATTGCTTGAAGATATAATTTCTCTTGTTCCATTGTGAGAATTGCCTCTACAGATTTCTATTGGTTGTGAGTTTGCATCTTTCCACACTCGAATTGCTCCTGTTCGACAACCTGCGCGAAAAAAATAAACACAAAAATGAGAATACAAATTATATTCGATAGAAGACAGTAGGATCATACCTTTTCCTTGCCCTTCAATTCCGATTTCGAAAAAAGATAAAAGAATTTTGTATCTTGGCTGGACTTGAATATACCAATTGCAAAATGTTCGTCGAGGTTTTTTATCATCATTCATCACCGGTAATCCAATGATACCAGTAGTCGAATTGGTTATATTTTCACCACAATCTAAAAGTAAATCGATTATATCATGAGAAAATGTATCTCACTCGATAAGCAAAGCAACTTGAGAAAATTTACCTTCGGGAAATGATTTGAGTGGAGAAAATTCGAAATTTGCCAAAAAACCATTTTGCTGGGTTTCTTGATCTGAATTCATCACAAATTTTAAACTTTTCACCGAACCAGATGAAAGATATGGACCGGGTGCAAATTCAGCACAATATCGACCCATCAAACGTTCACTTCCATCGACATTGATTTCATACCATTCAAGCCAATCTTGTGTACACACTTCATTGTAAGCCAATACTAGGCTCGTATCGATAGATGAATCCAAGGCAAATTTTTCAAACATTACATCAATATATTCATCAGGTCCACTTTCAAGATAATATTCACAAATCATGGATGGAAAATATCGGTGTGGATATCTTGGTGAATTAAATTTGCCGGTACGATAGTTGTCACTATTGAATCGAAATCGGCATCCCGGCTCATCATGTAAGCCACGAATTCTGTAGTCAATTTCAAAATTATATCGTGCCTTGAATCCTTGCCCTTGTGTGGATCCACTTAAAAATATTAAACTTAATGTTGGACCATCTGATATGACTGATGGTGGAGTTTTATCGGTTCCACACAGTTGATAGTCAGGCTCAGATGTTTCGGATGGATCTTTTCCCAATCTGGAATATATTTGGAGAGCAGCATCTTCACATCTGAATGAAATGTGGAAAGATGAGAATATTTTTCAAGAATAAATAGATTCAACATTTGACAGTATACTCACTCATACTCTTCATCATCTCCATCAGATACTGAATGAGATTGCTTTTTATGTTCTTTTGGCACTGGAATCTCAAGTTTCTCAAATTCTAGTACAACTCTTTCCAGATGAGTTTCATCATCCATTCCATATAAATAATATTTACACATTGTGTTTGAATGATACAAAAAAGGATAATTCGGTGAATAAATTGTTCCATTACTCTCGCCTTTGCTTGCAATTTTTTGATCACATTCGGTACCACGAATATGTTCTCCATCACTTTTACTTATTAAATCTGTAATTATTAACAAATAAAATATTAAATTTAGAGTCAATGGCCTAGTTGATTGTCATCAGATTTACCTAAATTTACAAATCTTTCAGAAAATTCGAAAGTTGCTTGATAACCTCTATTCTCATGGGGAGCAGTTCTTTGAAGGCTTGAAAAAACAATTAGCATATTTGGACCAACTGAATAAATTGCTAAATTTGATTTTTGGCCACAATATGTGCCAATTAATGGATCCTCAATTTTTTCACCATCATACACCTGAACGCGATCAAATGGGCAGCTGAGAAAAATGAGAAAGCAATTTAGCAAATGCAATGAAAATTTTTCGTGAAAATTGAATTGCTTGAATAACTTACTGAGCTCCACCATAAAATAGATCAAAATCCAAAAATTCAATCTTTATTCTTTGACCTTTACCACCTTTGAACAGGTATTTACATTCAATATTTTTCGGATAAACTCCCGGATATGTGGGAGATTGGAAGAAACCTTCCTTTTTGATATCACTGAATATTGTGAAGCTACATAATTCACGAGGTGATGGAGTACCTGCGATAAATGGACCTGAAAATAGAACAAAATGAATACCACTTAGTAAATATTTTATAAATTCTTTCACTCTATTCAGAAGCAAATTCATTGCTAGCCAAAATATTCCAAGTAGTATGTGTTGCTATAAATTATTCAATTGACACACTCAATTGGCTAATTAAGTGTTCATAGAGAAAGAGAGCTGAGATTTTTATCTAGCATTCTCGTTAGTTCTGGATGCAGGAATTCGCTTCCAAATAATAATTGCATTGGAAACAAAAATATACTTGTTGGTATAGTGATATAGTCTCTTATGCTTCAAAATTGATGAGCAAGTTAGCCAGATTTTTCAATAAATAGAAAGAAATCTTATGGGGCTTTGATTATCTACATTTCGATATTTCTTTGGTTTCCTCTGTATGAGAAGAATATCAACATTTTTTTTTGTAAGGATTCTTGAATTTTGGAGGAGAAAATTCGATCAAATAATCAATTATGTCATGTAAATCACATGTCTCTGTCTATTCGAATGTCATTATCTTAAACCATGTACTGGCAAGTAAATGAGTCCAAATTAACAGGAACAAATCTTGTAAGACTTTGCTGAACAAATAAGATCATCATACAATGCATACACCATTCACCAAAATCACCAGAAATCAACATCAGCAAAAGTTAATAACTGCCAATTATGTACAATTGATAGTCATTGAGGCGGAAAAGGAGAGATATGCTGAATATAATAATAAAAATAATGAGAGGCCAGTAGCTAATAGAAGGAAAACTGTATCAAATAAAGTGTTCTAGAATACATTCTATTGATCGCTTATTCAGAATGATCTAACGGTTGCTCTTCGATTCAGTGGGCAGCACTCGATCGATTTGAATCAAGAAATCAACGAAGAATGGATCAATGATAATGATCATCATAGGGTCAGTTTTTGTCCAGACAACACACTTATTCATAATCAGGGTCATATGTGTGTATGTCTGTTTCAAAAGGTGGGAAAAGATTTCTGAAATCTTCAAATTTATCGAGACAAAATATGTGCAAAAAGGATGAATTTTTCTTGATAAACTATAAACTATGCAAGAGAAAGGAATGAAAAAAGCAGAGAACAAAATATAATAAGTCGGCAATCGCAGCTGTTGTACTTTTCGATATTCGCTGTCTCAACAATTCAAAGTGACTGAAAGTAGTAAAGAAAAAAATTCAATAAAAATTCAGGACAAAACTCAATCTGATGTAGAAGGAAGAGAGAAGAAGAAGAAGAAACAATAGAGGTGAACACAGAAGTACAGATGCAGGATCGATTTTTCCTTATTCCATGGAATATTGGTAGGATAAATAAATTGGGAGAAAAAATTCGTTTTTCTAGTGTATTTTTGTGTAAAAATAGATTGATCGATCTATTGGCAGCTGTGAGTGGTCTAATCGACACATATGATTCTATCATCAGTGAGATATCGAGATTGACACACAACAGAATGCGATTCACCAGAGGCTTCAATTTTTTGGAACTTCAAAGATACACACACAAGTACACCCATCAACCATGCATATACATGTATCCAGAAAACAAACGAGGTTGCTGAGAATATTTGGAAGCTCATTTTTCATATTTTCCATCAAACAAGAGGACTTACTATGGGCTCACTTGTTACCATTTTAATCTGAGATAGCTTTACACTGGTAGAATAGAGTACTTGTAAGCATATTCGAAAGAGTGATGTATGTAGGAAAAGTTCACAGAAAATCGATTATACTGAATTTTCATTCCTCTCTCACTCTCTTCAACTTATAGAGAAGCTTTCTTCATCTCTCTGACCGAAATTTTCTCTCTTTCAGGCATTTGCATTTCGAGAAAAGGATCATATACAAAAGTGACAATCAAAAAGGGTCCATCATTTTCTCATACAGTCAAATTTAAAGAGTAATAGAATGAACTCCAGTCTCGCTTGATGAAATAATGTTTCGAGAGAATCTCAGATAATTAGTGGTGACTACTCACTGACAGGATTGAAAAATTTTCACTTTAGAGATTCAGATGAAAAGAAAGATTGATGAAGCTATGCAACCAGAGATTGAACACTTCACGAAAAACCCTTTTGAGGTAATGATGAATGTTGAAGAGAATCAAGTTTGAAAGGTAAATACAGCTATATTCTTGTAATGTATTGAATTTTGATGCATTTTTAAAAGTAGTGAGCTATGATATCTGCTTTCAATACTTTATCAATTTGGTGCATGTTTCTGGCCCATTACAGCTCTTTTCTGAATGATTGATACAAACATTGGTGATAAGAACACTAGCCAAAGCTACCTTATCACCAATGTTTGTATCAATCATTCAGAAAAGAGCTGTATATTCAAGTTAATTCTCTGAGAAACTCGTTCTTATCAATTACTGGAGGTATTCCTCCAATTCACCAACAATAGAAGCAATTTCAACAGGTTCAGGTTTTGAAATTTGAGCTTCTTACAAGATATTGTTAGATAGATGTTAGATAAAGGAGGATACAGTTGCTGATAAGACATGAGTCTAGTAGTAAACTATACTATCTCTCTGTACTACCAGATTTGCTATCAAAAATCAAAGTTCATGTTTACTTGAGCTTTTTGAGGGTAAAAATTCGACTAACCTAGAAAAGCTGAGTATTTTGATATTTCTCGACATCACAAACAATTGAATTTATCTCAAGATAAACGTCCTAACTAAATTGAATATCTTTCATTAAGTTTCGCTGTCTTTGAATCAACTAAAATGAAAAACTGTTATAATGAGTGTACATAGTGTGGAGCAGAATATTTTTTCGACATAAAGATACACCACAGCTAATATTGGATATTTGCTCAAATAACTGTTTACTGTAACAATGGATGACCATTGTTTTGGGTACTAAAATAAATGAGCATCATGTCAAGCCAGTGATGCAAACAGAGAATATTATTCGCCTTCATATCGTATTCTCCTTATAAACTAAAAGAGGTGATAAAAGATTCTCTTCATTGGAACAGAAAACTCAAGGATCGACCGGTCAGTTTGATGATAATGTTCTCCTAAGATTTCCTTTGCACGAACACCTCTGAGAAGCAGATTGTGATGTCTAACACTGTAGACATCGTTTGAGTTGATAATAAGCTTGCCAGACATCAGCTTATGGACACTATTTTATCCAATTTTTGTGGGTAAACTATTGAGTAATGAAGGCGTCTGCACTAATAAATCCAAAGAGAATTGATAGAAAGAGCTAATAAAGTGGATGAAAACATACGAGAAAGAACAGCAGGGATGGAGAGAGAGAAAATCTGACCTATGATCAATGAATTCAAGCCTATCTGAACATATGAATCGATCCATATTCATGGAACATTCCATGAGTCGCAGAATACTAAAATTCTCTCTGCGTATAATGTGGTATCGTGAATTGTGACAAAAGACTCTGTCGATCAATGTTCTAGAGACTCATGCCCTGAAGCTGCTCGATAAGAGATTGAGTGAGTAAGAAACTAGAAAAATAAACAATCTATCTACCAGAACTCTGAGGAATAGTGCGGAACGAATAAAGGAGAGGAGAAGAAGAAAGTTCGTGAAAATCATCTTGAATCAATTTTGGGTGCATATCCTCGGGCACTAAAGCAATAGTGTAATTGTTTGGAAGCAGTATTAAATTTACCTTCCAGCATCAATAATGAGAGAATTTTAGGCTCATATATTTGAATTGAGTTTGAAATTTTGCTTTCTTAATTAACTCACTTGCATCAATAAACTGATAGGTTCCCGTGAAAAGATCGTATTCTGGTGATGGCTTGTCGGTATGAAAATTGAGTACCAATGTTTGATATAGAGAAACTCTCTCTTTGGGTGATGATCGAGCACAATATCGGCCACTTAATGGAGTACGAATTAAGTCTTTATCAGCTTCCTCGAGTTCATTATAAATATCCAGAAATTCTCCCGTACAACTGGAAGCAATATATTTATAAACAGAGAGAGAGTGAGAGAGAGAGAGAGAGAGAGAGAGAGAGAGAGAGAGAGAGAGAGAGAGAGAAATTACTCATCAAGCTTATTCAATTAGCTCATCTTTCTTCCAGCATATCATATATTTTTGGTGAATGAACTTACTCAGGCGGTAAGCCTCTCAAATTGAATGTGTCGAAAGTGATTAGAACTTTTCTATTCTCAGAGGCTATAAATGTGTATGTACATGATTGTGTCTGAATAGGGTGAGAGAGAGAGAGAAGAAAAAAGAGGTGAAATAATGGAATTATGCGGGAAATAATCAAAGTATTTGTGTGAATAGAAAAAAAGAATCATCTGTCGAAAAAGAAGTGAGAAATCATGAGCCAATGGATTCTAGACTAGATTCTTTTTTATTTTTGGAATCATAACTTCCACAACATCCACTGAATTCTTTATGTAATCAAAGGTGAGTGGTGCTTGATTTGGTATATTAAATGTCTTTGAGTCGAGGGATCAATAATCAAATTTCAGGCAAACGAGTGTGTATTTTTTAGGTATAGTTGATTTCTCTGAAATTCCATTAGATCCGTTAAACTTCGAACTCATCTCATCTGATCTCGTCATATATGACAGAAGGAGATCCAAATTTCATTATTATCCGATTTTGAGCAAATCCAGAACAAATTCTAGGGAGAAATATCCAAATGAGAGTTGGATATAGAAAATCTAACATGTAAGTTGCTTTTGGATTTTAGGCATTGAATCTAGGACTCACTCATGATTTATGTCAACAGATGTGGGAAAAAATTCAGCGATGCAAATGAAATAAATGACAAAATAAATTTCAGAACTTACATGATTATCAGATTTATTCAACTTTGGAGAGGAAAATGTTCCATTCGACGAAGTTTTAGGACCATCAATCACCATAAAATCACATTCTGAGGATAAAAAAATTTTAATGTAAAATATTTTGGAATCTTGAAAAGATTTTTTTATTCGAACGACATTAAGCTCAGGAGACAAATCGCCAAGTATAATCAATATTTTGATTGAATGCTCATCGATATCAATAAGAGAAAATATTTTCTCCTTCAGTGTATATTCCAAATAGCAATCAAAGCAAATATATTTGCGACAAGAAAAGGAATGAATTACCCAGAACCCGCTTGAAAAGATCACAAAGTGAGTAATTAGCCTTAGAAAATATCGCATATTAGTCAAAATGCAGAGAATGTCAGCATTTTTACTTCCACTAAATTCCCTGCTTATACGTATGGGTTCCATCTTCTCTTTTCTTCTTTCCACCGAAATAAAATCGATTTTGCCAACAGTTACAAAAGCAGCAGGAAAATAAAAGTGTGCCCATTGTACTGAATTGTACTACAGATGTACCAGAAAGCTTCTGTGTATAGGTAGACAAAAGTAACGGTACAAAGTAGAGAGAGAGAGAAAGAGAAAGAAAGAGAGAGAGAGAGAGAGAGAGAGAGAGAGAGAGAGAGAGAGAGAGAAGATGAGCTAATGGAACTGAATCAAATCAATTGTGTTAGATGGCGAAAAAGAATTTACATCGAAACTATCATGATTCAAGATGAAAGTGAGAGATTGTTGACCAAACTTCTTGACGAAAAGCATTTGACTAGGGATAACTCACAGATAAAATCTCTATTGATTCAGTGAATGATTGATCATCTGGATGAGTTTTCTACTCTACCTTGATCATCTCTCAGGAAAAAGTTTGATTTATCATCAGATGAACTAGAAATCACCATGAGGTAGGAATTCTGGAGAAACTCATTTCTTATTTCGAGAATTTTTTTTGCTACGATAAATAGCTATTCTATCAGTTTTAAGAAAGCTCTAAATCATATACAAAATATTGAAATCGAAATATCTACTGAGATTGGGTCACTTTTTCTCAAAAAGAACAAGATTTGAGGATTCTTTCAAAAGATTTTTCGAAACATGTTCGTGGATCCCTGCTGTACAGATACCTCGAATAAACATGCAAAGGAATCTTCAATCCCTCCTTTCGAATCGACTAGAACATAATGGTGTGTATATGGAAAGTTTTGGCAAAAGAAGCAATCTGATGCACACAGAAAGTTTGACTTGAAAAAAAAGGCAATAAGATTAGTTGCTTCCAAATCTTCTTCCAGGAAAGGAATGAACTACTTTCTGTTGGCAGGCTAAGAAGTTGAGAAAATTTAAAAAGAAAAGTATACTCAACATTGAAGTGAATGAAGTGAAGAGTGTATAATTCAAATTAGATTCTCTTGGAAACAAGTTTCAAATGGTATCATCCATGATGATGATGATGAAAGTAAGTCAACCAAAATTTTGCCTCATCAAACAAAATTTTCGGATCATCCACATTGATAGAGATAGATAGACGGAGAGAGTAAGTCAAAAAGATGCTATTCATCTGAATAAAGTGCCTAGAAAGAATGCTATAGCTACTATGCTGAATAGATGTTTATATACATTTTTGCTCCCTGTAGTGATGAGAATCTAAGCAAAATATTGCTTAGTTGGATAGAATAAGTAATATTGCTTCCACTTTCCCATCTTTTTCTTCTCTCTTTGCTTTCCTCTGCGTTCGATCGCACAAGTATTCTTTTTCAGAAAAAATTAATAAGCTCACAAATGATCTAGTAAACGATCCATCGAGACCAATGTGGGTTACTCTCAACGATTTCATGTGTATAAGTATTTGAGTGTATGTGTGTGTGTGTGTGTGTGTGTGTGTGTGTGTGTGTGTGTGTGTGTGTGTGTGTGTGTGTGTGTGTGTTTGTGTGTGTGTGTGTGTGTGTGTGATCAATAAAGAAAGGAAAACTTTTGACGAATGAGTGATGCAAGTATAAGTGTGTGAAAGCAAGATAATATCGGTTGAGGTTGGCCAATATCCATCCATTTCCACCAGCACTTCATCATTCTTCAACATCCATCGAGACGGCGCACAAGTGATTCAATGAGGAGTATAAAATCAATATGAAGGCACATACAAACAGAAGATACAAGGAGATACATACACACACACAGAGTCTCGAGTCAATTCGACCAGGAATTCTCATTTGATACGCTATCGTGACAATGATACAAAGCAATTGTGATGAGCAATAAAGATTCAATGGATGATATTACACTGAGCTCAGTTAGATCCAAATACCTTCACGATTTTTGAACTTTTTCCAATTTTGAATCGGAAATTCAAAAATTGCAAGATATCATGAAGCATTAATCATTGAATCCTATTTGTAGGAAACAATTTGGTAGAATTAGGTAGATGGATTGGTGAGAATTTTACACCGAGATTCCAATAAGCTTCAGAAATCTTTCCACATTGCATATAGATAGTCAATTGATCTACATTGATCCTTCGAGAGCTTCAAACAACGTACAAAAGCCTCAATCTAGACAAATGAATCATTCAATAGTGAAAATTAGACAATATTAACTACTAACATACATGACTGGAAGAATCTTCAAACATGGGTTTATAAGCATTCAGTGATAAAATGTCTCAAAGATTTCCTAGTATCAGGTGAATAATGTTATAGCTCCAATATCTTTCATGTTTATCACGTTCAACGAATTGATGGGAAAAAGTTCACCAATATTCGGATAAACTCGAAGCCATTAGAAGGGCACATTGAGCCATTGAGCTTTGGTTGGTGATTTTGATGGGAAAAGTTCATTTTATTTCTCTCTTTTCCAACTTTTGTTTCACCATCACAGTAATATACAATTTATTGGGTACTCATTTGTCTTCATACAGTAGGCTTCACAACAGAAACCAGACAGTGATATGATTTTATTACTCAGTATTCATGTGGGATGCATTGGCCATGAATAATCTGGATAATGTGGGCAAAAAAAGCTTCTAATGAATCCCTACAAATATTCTGATCATCTATTTTGGTGCATAGATTTGATAAATGGCCCATTTTCCAAGTGATTTTGTGATATAAAAATGTTCAATAATTACCATAGATTTACACATGCACGATAAATGAGATGATCAACATGGAAAATGTGGAAAACAAAGATTAAGAGGGAAGAAGATGTCAGAAAAAACACAAAAAATTGAACGAAGACAACACACATCACATTCAAACAGCAAGCCATTCATCTTAATGTCTTTACATGTAATCCGTTCAGTTTTCGTGTTTCAATGATTAGTTTGGGTCTACATTCTTGTCCAAGTGTCTCATGATCGAGCAAGTGAAAGTTGTCTACAGTCAACATGTGATTCAAGAGCTAAAGAAAGATAAAGAGAGAGAGAGAGAGAGAGAACAATTTTTCATTCCAACATCATCCATAGACTCATCGAATAGAGTGCAAATTATTTTCTACTCATTATCTCAATAGTTCTTTCATTTAATCCCAGAGAGATCTTATCTCCTCTGTTAATGATGAGAAGAAGAGCCGAGAAAAGTAAGATTCAAATGGATCTCCCATGAAGAGAGAAAAAGAATGAAGACAGCAAGAAAGAGCTCAATGATAAGTCAAGAGTCCAGCATCATGATTTCGAAGGAGCACAAAAGGAACTTTTTCGGCTGACAAAGAGAGAGAGAGAGAGAGAGAGAGAGAGAGAGAGAGGATTCTCAGAAGTGGAATATAATCGATTATTTTCTCCTATTTTCTTGAATCAAATGTAGAGCAATGCTTGAAAAATCAAACTAAAGTACAAGAAAGAGAAAGAGGAAAACAGATCGAAGAAAGCATCCAAGAGTGCATGTATTTGATTAGTTCGACTAGAACTATTCGAAAGGGCTTTCGATACTGATACTGAAACGAAGTGATTTTCAAATAGTATTGATATTGTATAGGCTTTAAGAAAAATGTCTCTTCTTCTCAAATTGAGTGACATGTATTTGAGGTTTCAATAAATATATCTTGTCTTACTCACCCAATCAATCTAATCAGAATTTCTCTTTTTCTCCTTCTCCTCTCTATCGATTATCATATAGAGAGTGACCATAATGATGCTTTTCCGTGCAAAAACATCTAATGAACAAGGAGAAGTCCGATAATCAGGGATGAAAGAGTAAGTTGAGTTGAGAAGAACGGCTTATGGACGCTCAACATATTGCGATATTATTACGATAATGAAGACAATCAAAAGTATGAGAGTGAATCCAACGGTGACCAATATCATCAACATTTTGTTCGATCAAATTTGATGCACGGCTTAATCAGAGAACGAATGTCACAATGAATCGAGAGAATATGAAGAAGAGGAGGAAGAAGAGGAAAAAGTTTTCACGTTGATGATGATACGGAAGCTGAATTGATAAGATTCAACGAAGCAAACACAACTGCTTGGTGAGTCGAGTGTGAATTATGAATGTAAGGAAGCATATTATTCACAATCGATGAGAATCTCGGAACAAGAGAAGAATGGAAGATGAAGTATTCACACACATACACACTCAGAAGATGAGGATGAAGAGAGAGAGAACGAAAGAGAGAGAATATGTATCGCAGAGGAGTTGCTCATCCAAGGATAAACAAAGAAATTGAGCTCACATCAATCGAGCAGAAGATTGTAACATTGGCTGCAAATCAATGAGAGAAGGAGAAAGAGAGAGAGAGAAAGCGATATATATTCGGAAAATGCAGTATGATGATGAAAATGTAGCCCATCAAAAGAGTAACTATCGGTCGCAACTTGGGTGAGTTTAGAAAAGCAATGAGAACCAGGAGAGAGAGATGGAAAGAGAGCGAATCAAGCAAAGGAAGAGAGAAGAGAGAAACATTCGAGAGAATTTGAGCCAGCGCAGAGAGTAACTAATATTTTTTCGAATAGAGAAATGAAAGTTTGACCACTTTTATGTTGATTGATAGATGAAAAAAAGATTTTCGTGCTTTTTTTCGGGGAATTCTTCCGGTATTGGGAAATCTTGAAATAATTTCACAGGCTCGTGAAAAAAGGTGTTATTGGGAGAATTCACTTAGCATTGAGGACACGTTCGAAGTTGTAAAGGTTCAATAATGATCCTCAAAAAACAACTGGTCAAGATCAAATGGACACGAGAAAAACTTATGATTGAGCTGAGGAGCAGTGAAAGTGTTTTGAGAAATCTATGGATCTGTCTTGATACTGGATAGAGAGATATAAGCATCTGTATTTCCGTAAGTCTTGACATTGTACGGATTCAGAAACTGCGTCATCTTCTCAGGAGATCTGATGAATTCAAATCAAATTATGCCTCAGATTTATGGTGATAAACATAGTGGTCGATTCAGTCCAAGTTCGATTCATCGAGACATAGACTATGAATATCTATCATTTTTGCTAAGATTTCATCCCTTGCTGTAATGATCTTTCCAATTTTTGAGCTATCATCAATCGAAGCGCGAAAGATAGAAAAAAAACAATCACTTACCTGATGTGTCTGATGGTAATTTATCGAGTTGACTGAATTGAGCAGATGAAAACTGGGGGAGAAGTGCTGGATACAATACCGACCAAAAGAAGAATAACAGGGCGTAATTGGACATGGCCCAGTACGGCTTAGCTGAGCATCAATTAATATTAAAATATGCTGCTAGCACCAATGTAATCGAGATTCATCGATACAATATTGTTCTAACAAATGAAGTGTGAAAAATTTCGTAAGCAAACGAGTTGGTCATCATCATCATAAAAACTTGAACCATCCAAAGGATCGAAAGGCGAAAGAACCAATGTCTTATGGTAAACATTCTTCACCCAGTTGGAGCATCTGGAGAATGAATTCCAATATGGCGGGATATTCCATCCAGAGCGGCCTCTATTGGATTTAACTCGGAGATGCATTGGAATTGAGGTTCCAAATTGAAGAGCACTGTTAGATAATATAAAAGAACATTTGAATTTTAACATCGCATTATAACGATTCATCACATTAATTCACAGTGACTCATTGGAGCGATCTTTCAATGCATGAATTTCAAAACATAGAGAGGTACACAGCTAACAACTGTTAGAAGGAATGCTTTCCATGCAAAGACACATGTCATTATGAATTGTTCATCAAAATACTGCAGAAATATGACTAACATCAGCACATAGAAGGCGAGGCTCGTAAACTCTGAGACCACCATTAACCAATGTGATGAAGAAGATTGTTCAGCCCCATATTCGCATCATAAATTGATTCGATTGAGGGAATAACATACATTTTCTGCATTCTTTCCATTAGTTGAGATGCCTTGACAATGCTCTGTGCTGTCTCTAACTTGTCACGAGTTAACATCCACCTTCTTATACTAGCATCTTGTAGACCCTTAAGCGTTGTGGCAAAACCTTCCTGAAGCCTATCTTCGACATCTGTAAAGATAGCGAACTTGTGGAAATCATGCGAGAAATGACTACAAATATCTCAACCCTCCTGTTAGGCAAATGAGCTCCATATCTTATTCAAGAGTTGATGAGACGGCACTTCTCCGAGCAGCTCTATCATGGTGACACAGTTTTGCTCAACGAGTAGTTACTAATCTTTGGTTTTGCCTGCTCATATCTGAACTGGAAATCACTGTGATTCTCTTGGATGAAAAATATACGTGAAATAACCAATGTTCGTAGACCAGTTCTAGCCATATTATACGCTGTTCCTGTACTCAGTCACTATATTGTATCATGGGACTCATGATAACATCGGCATCCTTTTTCAGACCATTGAATGAGAGCAACTTCATTGGGGTGTGATGCCTGATAAGATATGCCATTGCCTTGGGTAGAGAGATATATAACAACAGATGAGTTAGCCTGAGAAGCAGACTGATCACTACCCATCGGATCGGCATTACCGGAGGCATTTGCTCCAGCGAAAGATTCTACCTCGACATCATGAGATGAAGTGACATTGTGACAAAGGGCGATTGTCGCTATTGAACTCTATGGATAGTGTCGCGGTTAATTTCGAAAGAATCGATTATGTTTGTTGTGGAATCTTTTTTCCGATGAAATGGGTATATTGGACGCAGAGCTTTCCTGGTAACGATGACTGCCATGATAAGCTTGATTTTGAGGTGAATAAGCTGTTCGCAGGATAGTAGCAACTTCCTCAAAATATTCGGGTGTGTAGGACACTTTTCTAAGATGAATCTTTTTGAACACCATCTCATTGCCTGTGAGTCTACCTGTTCTATCAGTAAAAAGGTGAGAAATTCGCCCAAGATCTTCTGGTATTGTTGTGGTCCGAACGATTGTCCAAGGAATTTCCATGTCTCTTTGGATCATAAAAGAATAAGCAACACGAGCCATTTCAAGATTGACTCTCAATGAAATGGGAATCATGTAGGAAAAAAAAGTTAAAACCTGAACCAGAGCTATACCAAGGGCCATTGAAGCCTTTCAAATAGATCATAGCAGTTGAGAGAAGAATAGGTGTGATGCACTTTGGTTAGCTCATTCACTTCGATATCCAGGATAGAGAGATGGGAGCATCTGTATTTCAATAATTCTTGACGTTATACCGATTCAGAAAACGCATCAGCTCTTCAGGTGATTCGATGGAATTCAAATAAAATTATGCCTGAGATTTAGAGTGTCAAACAAAGTGGCCAATT
Organism: Brevipalpus yothersi; assembly: GCA_003956705.1. NCBI lineage: Eukaryota > Metazoa > Arthropoda > Arachnida > Trombidiformes > Tenuipalpidae > Brevipalpus > Brevipalpus yothersi. The sequence continues at coordinate 86,098 of QZCP01000121.1, forward strand.
CCTTCAAAAGTGGTCTACAATTTTTGAGCTATCGTCAATCGAAGAGCAAAAGGTAGAGGAAAAACAATCCCTTACCTGATGTATCCTATGGTAATTTATCTATTTGATTGGATCAAGCATAAGAAAACTGGTGGAGAAGCTATGGATACAATACAAATCACAAAAGGAATACCAGGGCGTAATTGGACATGGCCCAGTACGAGTTAGCTGAGCATCAATTTAAATCAGAATATGATGATGATTTAATTATATTCAATCGAAGTGAAAATATTGACCCAGACAAATGCTTATCAAAAAGAAAATGTTTACAATATACAGGCTGACAATTACATACAAATAAACTCTCAAATAATGTCTTCTCAACGTACGAGCTCCTATCCCAAAGCTAATATTGGCAGATTCATATTCACCATCAGCCATCAGAAAACTAGGTATGATTAGCACTGGTTGAAATTAGAGACAGAGAAATGCTTCGAGTTTCTGGAACCTTAGAAGATTTTTTCTTCGTTGCTGTTAGCTATGGCCATAGTTACATTGCACCGGTCAATACAGATTTTCTTTTGCCCAAGAGTTGTTCCATTGGTCAGATCGGTGAAGCGGTATTTAGGCTCTTCTTGTTCAGAATACCCTTGAATCGAAAATATAAAATTCATACATTGGTTTACCATCTTTTGGCCACTGACAAGAGGACGAGTGAGAGAGTAAGAAGCGTCACCAGTCTCAGAATCGAAGGGGAATTTATGATCGTCTTCCATCCAATCTTGAGAATAGCGAAGACCTTTCGAACGAGTTAAGGTTGCTTGAAGAATGGCGGGTTTGGTCTTGTCACGGTGTGGCATGAATTTTGTATAATAAACCAAAACATTCCTAACTCCACTGACAACCAACGCGTTTTTAGGACTCTTGGATTCTTTTTGTGGTATTATACTGGACCAAGTAAGGTAGTTTCCAATAGTCAGATTGAATTCGATCTTACAACCTTTGACTTCCCATCCAAACGCGTAAAACTCTGGTTCCTCCCGAAGTGCCTGTAAGGGAACAATAAATGATCCTTGAGAGGAACATTCATCACTCTGAACTGGACACTCAATCAAAAAGACAATAATTGTTAATAATATTACTGATGAAAGCATCGCTTTATAATTCAAAGATTTCAATGTAAACATGTTTGATATGGATTGTGATCGGAAAATTTTCACCTGAGAAGAAGACTGATCAAGTGTTTTTCTTTTCTGGTTGATTTGTAAGCCTAAGTACCTCTGTATGACACATCGAGTGACCTGGAGAGCTCTCGATAGGATTCCATTGAAGAAGGAGGTCCAGAGTTTTTCTCTTCCTTGTCGAAATTCATATGTCTCAATACATTCTATTGGCCAACTTTGGATGTCATTCGAGAGGGTTGAGCTCTGATTGATAGAAACCTCCTATCCAGAAGGTGAAGGTCCTAGAAAGCTTGTTTTCAAGAACAGGTGACTCACAGGAAGTTGGCCAGCTGGAAGAGATTATTCATTGAAAACCAGAGGGAGAGAAAGAATATTTATCTCAGAGGAGTTGCTCATCCAAGGATGGACGAAAAAATTGAGCTCACATTAATCGAGCAAAAGATTGTAACAGGGGCAAATTGATGAGAGAGAAGAATTAAATTTGGAAAATGCTGCATCATGAGGAAAAGGGAAGCCCATTAAAAGAGTAACTATCGGTCGCAACTTGGGTGAGTTTGGAAAAGCAATGAGCACCAGGAGAGGGATTAAAGAGAGCGAATAAAGAATGGAAGGACAACCGATTATAACCGAAAATTAATCATTTAATCATATTCCATCAAATTTAAAATATAGAACTAAAAAATTGCTTATCAGACAGAAATTGATAACAACACACAGGCTAACAATTTCACACAAATTCATTCAAACTCTCGAAAAATATCTTCTTAAAGTTGGATTTTGATTCCAAGGCCGATATTAGTAAGCGAATATTCAAATGAGCCCTCAGTAAACTCGTGGATATGACTTGTATTGATTCAAATTTCAATCAGAGGAATGTTTTGAGTCTTTGGAAGTTTCCTCCATCGTTGCTGTGGTTGTTGTGCTGTAGCTGAGGTGAGAGTTTAATCGCAACGGTTGATAGAGATTCTCATCAGCCGCCGGAATGATCTACAATATAAATCAAAAGAATCGAATACAGGTTCTATTTGATACAAACTCTGGCCTCGAATGAAGAATACAGAAGTTATATATTCTTTGGTACTTTCCAAAGTGAAGAGGACGAGCGAAAGCATAAGAGAGGATGTTATCATCATAGGTGAGTTCATGACCATCTTCCACTCCTTTATGAAAATCGGGAAGATCATATTCGGATTTGGTTAAATTTGAATGACGAACGGGGGAGTTTGGGAAAGATGGACTAAGAACAATAAATTCATGAACTTCTCCTGGACTTCCGAGGACTGCTATTCCAGACCAAGGATGTAAGATTTTGACAGCCAGGTTGAATTCGATCTTATCACCGTTGACTTTCTAATCAAATCTGAAAAACAAATCGTCAGTAGAATTCATTGGAGCAGTGAATGATCCTTGAGAGGGACAAAAATCACTCTTAACTGGACACACAATCAAAAAGATGATAATTGTTGGTGGAATGACTGATGAAAGCATCGCCACATAATTTGAAGATTCCAATGTAAACTTATTGGATTGCGATCGAAAGCTTCTCAAGAGCCTAACTATCGGTTGCAACTTGGATGAGTTTCAAAAAGAAAAATTCGAGAAAATTTGAGCCAGCGTCGAGAGTAACTGATGTTTTTCGAATAGAAAAAAAAGTTTGACCAATTTTTTGTCGATTGGTGGAAAAAGAGGAGAATTTCATGCTTCGTTTCGGACAATTCTTTCGGTAGAGGCAGATCTTTAAATCATTCCACAGGCTCTTGAGAATAGGTGTCATCAGTGATTTTGGGAAGAGTTCACCTAGAATCCAAGACACTGCGTTGGAGAAGGTATTTTATTGACCTTGACCTCAAATAGGCTTATGATGTAGCGCCATCAAATGAAGAATTAAAAGACAGCCAATTATTTTGGATGATTTAATTATAGTCAATCGAAGTGAAAATATTGAACTGAAAAAAGCTTATCAGAAAGGGAGAAAATGTTTACAATACACAGGCTGACAATTACATACAAATAAACTCTCAAATAATGTCTTCTCATCGTGAGAGCTCCTATTCCAGAGCTAGTATTGGCAGATTCATATTCACACGAGCCATCAGAGCACTATTAGGTATGATTAGCACTGGCTGAAATTCCAACCAGAGAAATGGTCCGAGTTTCTGACGCCTTAGACGATTTTCTCTTCGTAAGGTTTAGTTATGGCCACAGTGACATTACAACGGTCAATACAGATTTTCATTTGCGAGAGGATTGTTTGATTGATCAGATCGGTGAAGCTTGATTTAGGCTGTATTTGTCCAAGATCCCAGCCTAGAATCAAAAATATAAAATCCATGCATTGGCTCACCATCTTTTGGTCACTGATGAGAGAACGAGAGAAAGAGTAAGAAGCGCTGCCAGACTTGGAATCGTAGAAGAGTTTATGATCGTCTTCTATCTTTTCTTGAGAGTAGCGAAGACCTTCAGAACGAGTTAAGGTTGCTTGACGAATGCGGGGCTTTGGGATGCCGAAATTCGGAATTGCTGGATAATGAACAATAACATCACTAACAACCGATGCGTTTCCAGGGCTTTTGGATTCTTTTTGGAGTATTATACCGGACCAAGTTTGGCCGTTCCACATTTTCAGATTGAATTTTATCTTACTACCGTTGACTTCCCATCGAAATGCGTAAAATCCTGGTAACCCTCCAAATATATCAAAAGGGACAATAAATGATCCTTGAGAGGAACATTCATCGTCCTGAACTGGACGCACAATCAAAAAGATGATAATTGTTGATAAAATCACTAATGAAAGCGTCGCTCTATTTTTCAAAGATTTCAATGTAAACATATTGTGTGTGAATATTGATCAAAAACTTTTCACTTGTGAAGTAGAGTGATGAAGTGTTTTTTCTTTTCTGGTTGATTCTTGAGCTTGAGTACCTCTGTATGACACATCAAGTGATCTGAAGAGTTCTCGATAGAGTTCCATTGAAAAATCAGGTTCAGAGTTTCTCTCGTTCTTGTCAAAATTCAAATGTCCCAAGACATTCTATTGGTCAACTCTGGATGTCATTCGAGAGAGGAGTCTGATTCACAGAGACCTCCTATCTAGAAGGTAAAGGTCATAAAAATCTTGTTCTCAAGTCCAGGTGACTCACAGGAGGTCAGCTAGAAGAGATGATTCATTGAAAACCAGAGCGAGAGAGAGAGAGAGAGAGAGAGAGAGAGAGACAGACAGACAGAGAGAGAGGGAGAGAGAGAAAGAGAAATACAAAACGCTGAGGAGTTGTTGGTGGAAGAGTCTTCTCAGTGTTGCAGATACTTCGTTCGAGGCTGTAATCCGTTCACTTCGACCTCAAATAGGTTCATAATAGGTAGAATCAATATGGAGAGAAATATTCAAAACTCTCTTGTCGAGAGAATTCCAAATTCAACTCATGAGAAGAAAAAATGAGTGGATTTCCGAATCAAAATATTTACCGAAAGAGAGGGACAACCGATTATTTTGGATAATTTGATCATATTTCATCAGATTAAAAATATAGAATTAGAAAATTGCTCATCAGAGAGAAATTGATTACAGCACACAGGATAACAATTTCACACAAATTCATACGGACTCTGAAAAAGATATCTCCTTAAGAGAAGAGAAGAGAAGTTGAGAGAAGAATAAGTGTGGTGCACTTTGGTTAGCTCATTCACTTCGATATCCAGGATAGAGAGAGCCTGAGATTTATAGTGTCAAATAAAGTGGTCAATTCCTCCAAAGGTGATCTGCAATTCTTAGCTATTGTCAATCGTAGAGCAAAAGGTAGATAAAAAACAATCACTCACCTGATGCATCTTATGGTAATTTATCTTTTTGATTGAATCAAGCATAAGAAAACTGGTGGAGAAGCTATGGATACAATACAAGCAGAAAAATAATACCAGGGCGTAATTGGACATGGCCCAGTACGAGTTAGCTGAGCATCAATTTAAATCAGAATATGATGATGATTTAATTATATTCAATCGAAGTGAAAATATTGACCCAGACAAATGCTTATCAAAAAGAAAATGTTTACAATATACAGGCTGACAATTACATACAAATAAACTCTCAAATAATGTCTTCTCAAAGTAAGAGCTCCTATTCCAGAGCTAGTATTGGCAGATTCATATTCACATGAGCCATCAGAACACTAGGTATGATTAGCATTGGTTTAAATTGGAGCCAGAGAAATGCTTCGAGTTTCTGGAACCTTAGAAGATTTTTTCTTCGTTGCTGTTAGCTATGGCCACAGTTACATTGCAACGGTCAATACAGATTTTCATTTGCCCAAGAGTTGTTCCATTGGTCAGATCAGTGAAGCTGGATTTGGGCTCTATTTGTTCAAAATCCCGGCCTTGAATCAAAAATATAAAATTCATACATTGGTTTACCATCTTTTGGTCACTGACAAGAGGACGAGTGAAAGAGTAAGAAGCGTCACCAGTTTCAGAATCGAAGGTGAGTTTATGATCGTCTTCCATCCAATCTTGAGAATAACGAAGACCTTTGGAACGAGTTAAGGTTGCTTGAAGAACGGCGGGTTTCGGGACGCGGTAAGACATGAAGGTTGTACAATAAATAATGACACCACTAACAACCAATGCGTTTCCAGGGCTTTTGGATTCTTTTTGGAGTATTATACCGGACCAAGTAAGGTAGTTTCTCATAATCAGATTGAATTCGATCTTACTACCTTTGACTTCCCATTCAAACACGTAAAACCCTGGTCCCTCCCGAAGTGCCTCTAAGGGAACAATAAATGATCCTTGAGAGGAACATTCATCACTCTGAACTGGACACACAATCAAAAAGACAATAATTGTTAATAATATTACTGATGAGAGCATCGCTTTATAATTCAAAGATTTCATTGTAAACATATTGTGTCTGAATATTGATCAAGAACTTTTCACCTGTGAAGTAGAGTAATGAAGTGTTTTTCTTTCCTGGTTGATCGGAAGCTTTTCACCTGAGAACAAGACTGATGAAGTGTTTTTCTTTCCTGGTTGATCCTTGAGCTTAAGTACCTCTGTACAACACATCGAGTGACCTGGAGAGGTGTCGAAGGGCTCCATTGGAAAGGTGGTCCGGAGTTTCTCTCTGATCAAAATTCAGATGCCCGAAGGCATCCTATTGACCCACTCTGGATGTCCTTGGAGAAAGAGAGAGAGAGAGAGAGAGAGAGAGAGAGAGAGAGAGAGAGAGAGAGAGAGAGATCGGGTCAAATCAAGAGATGCGACCTCGGAGACTCGTTTCCTAGGTTGAGAGAGTTTGGATGTGGTTCCGTCTTCTCATATGATGGGGAAAAATATACCAACACTCGAGAATGAATGATTCAATGGGCTGGAGACACACATTTGCTATTGTCGACATCGATTCAGCCTCCTTTTTTTAATGATTCAAGTTCTATTATCGCATTATTACAATTAATCACGTTAATCTATCCACAGTAACTTGTTGCCACAATGGTACTAGGCGAGAATTTCAAAACATTCAGAGGTACACAGCTAACAACTGTTAGAAGGAATACTTTCCAAATGCAAAGGAACAAGTCATTATGAATTGTTCATCAAATAATGTCTCCTCAACGTGACAGCCCCCATAGGACATTTTTCCCAGACGAATCTTTCTGAACACCATCTCATTGCCTGTGAGTCTACCTGTTCTATCAGTAAAAAGAAATTCGCCTAAGATCTTCTGGTATTGTTGTGGTCCGAACGATTGTCCAAGGAATTTCCATATCTCTTCGGATTAAAAAAGAATAAGCAACACGAGCCATTTCAAGATTGACTCTCAATGAAATGGGAATCATATAGGAAAAAAGAAGTAAAAATCTGAACCAGAATCTATACCAAGGGCAATTGAAGCCTTTCAAATAAATCATAGCAGTTGAGAGAAGAATAGGTGTGATGCACTTTGGTTAGCTCATTCACTTCGATATCCAGGATAGAGAGATGGGAGCATCTGTATTTCAATAATTCTTGACGTTATACCGATTCAGAATACGCATCAGCTCTCCGGGTGATTCGATGGAGTTCGAATCAAATTATGCCTCAGATTTATAGTGTCAAACAAAGTGGCCAATTCCTTCGAAAGTGGTCTACAATTTTTGAGCTATCGTCAATCGAAGAGCAAAAGGTAGAGGAAAAACAATCCCTTACCTGATCTATGGTAATTTATCTATTTGATTGAATCAAGCATAAGAAAACTGGTGGAAAAGCCATGAATGCAATACAAAACGAAAAAAGGAATATCAGGGCGTATTGGACATGGCCCAGAACTAGTTAGCTGAGCATCAATTTGAATCAAAATATGATGATTTAATTATATTCAATCGGAGGGAAAATATTGAACTGAAAAATGCTTATCAAAGAGGAGATGTTTACAATTCACAGGCTGACAATCACATACAAATAAACTCTCAAATAATGTCTTCTCAACGTAAGAGCTCCCATTCCAGGGCTAGTATTGGCAGATTCATATTCACATGAGCCATCAGAACACTACAAGGTATGATTAGCATTGGTTGAAATTCCAACCAGAGAAATGCTTCGAGTTTATGGCAATATTTTTTCTTCGTTGCTGTTAGCTATGGCCACAGTTACATTACAACGGTCAATGCAGATTTCCATTTGCCCAAGAGTTGTTCCATTGGTCAGATCGGTGAAGCTGGATTTAGGCTCGATTTGTCCAAAATCCCGGCCTTGAATCAAAAATATAAAATTCATACATTGGTTTACCATCTTTTGGTCACTGACAAGAGGACGAGAGAAAGAGTAAGAAGCGTCACCAGTCTTAGAATCGAAGGTGAGTTTATGATCGTCCTCCTTCCAATCTTGAGAATAGCGGAGACCTTTTGAACGAGTTAAGGTTGCTTGAAGAACGACGGTTTTCAGGCCGCGCAATTCCATGAATGCTGCACAATAAACAATAACACCACTAACAACCAACGCGTTTTTAGGACTTTTGGACTCTTTTTGGAGTATTATACCAGACCAAGTGAGGTGGTTTCTCATAGTCAGATTGAATTCAATCTTACCACCTTTGACTTCCCATTCAAATGCATAAATGCCTGGTGCCTCTGGAACTGCCTCCAAGGGAACAATAAATGATCCTTGAGAGGAACATTCATCACTCTGAACTGGACACACAATCAAAAAGACAATAACTGTTGATAATATCACTGATGAAAGCATCGCTTTATAATTCAAAGATTTCATTGTAAACATGTTGTATTTGGGTTGTGATCGATAGCTTTTCACCTGAGAAGTAGACTGATCAAGTGTTTTTTCTTTTTTGGTTGATTCATGAGCTTAAGTACCTATGAATGACACATGGAGTGACCTAGAGAGCTGTCGAAAGGGTTCTATTAAAGAAGGCCCAGAGTTTCTCTCTTTCTTGTCGAAATTTAAATGTCCCAATACATTCTATTGGCCAACTCTGGATGTCATTCGGGAGGGTTGAGGTCTGATTCATTGAAAACTTCTATCTAAAAGGTGAAGGTCCTAGAAAGCTTGTTTTCAAGAACAGGGGACTCACAGGAAGTTGGTCAGCTGGAAGAGATGATTCATTGAAAACCAGAGGGAGAGAAAGAATATTTATCTCAGAGGAGTTGCTCATCCAAGGATGAACGAAAAAATTGAGCTCACATTAATCGAGCAAAAGATTGTAACAGGGGCAAATCGATAAGAGAGAAGAATTAAATTTGGAAAATGCTGCTTCATGAGGAAAAGGGAAGCCCATTAAAAGAGTAACTATCCGTCGCAACTTGGATGATTTTCGAAAAGCAATGAGAACCAGGAGAGGGATTAAAGAGAGCGAATCAAGTGAAGGAAAATAGAAGATCGACATTCGAGAGAATTTGAGCCAGCGAAAAGTGTATCTTATATTTTACAGAATAGCGAAAAGAATGTTTGACCGCTTTTATTTTGATTGATGGATGAAGAAAAGAATTTCATGCTTTTTTTGACAATTCTTTCGACATTGTGAAATCTTGGGATCATTTCTTAGGCCCATGAAAGTTGATGTCATTGGGAAAGTCCACTCAGCAATGCAGATACTTTGTTCGAGGTTCAATCCGTTCATTTCGACCTCAACTAGGTTCATAATTGGGAGAATCAATATGAAGAGAAATAATCAAATAATCAAAACTCTCTTCTCAAGAGAATCCCAATTTTAGCTCATGAGAAGAAAAAATGAGTGGAAGTCCAATTCAAATATTTGCCAAATCAAGAATGAAAGAACAGCCGATTATAACCAAAAATTAATCATTTAATCATATTCCATCGAATTGAAAATAGAGAACTACAAAATTGCTTATCAGAGAGAAATTGATTACAACACACATGATAGCAATTTCACACAAATCAATACGGACTCTGAGAAAAACTATCACCTTGAAGTTTTCGATTCTATGGCCGATATTAGCAAACGAGTATTCACAAGAGCCGTCTATTCACTTGGGGGTATTGGTTCTAATTCAATCACAGAAAAGTTTCCGAGAATTTCCTCCGTTGCTGGTGTAGCTGGGGTCACAGATGAATCGCAACGGTTAATAGAGATTCTCATCAGCCGCCGGAATGATGTACAATATAGATGAGAGTAATTGAATAAGGGTTTGATTTGATACAAACTTTGGCCTCGAATGAACAATACAAGAGTTAAATATTTTTTGGTACCTTTTTGGTACTTTTCAGAGTGAAGAGGACGAGCGAAAGCATAAGAGAGGATGTTATCATCATAGTTTAGTTTATGACCATCTTTCACCCCTCCATAAAAATCATGAAGACCAGATTCGGTTTCGGCTAAAGTTGAATGACGAACGGGTGAGTTTGACAAAGATGGACTAAGAACGATAAATTCACCAGCTTCTCCTGGACTTCCGAAGACTGCTATTCCAGACCAAGGATGCATGTTTTTGACAGACAGATTGAATTCGATCTTATCACCGTTGACTTTCCAATCGAATCTGTAAAACGAATCGTCAGTGGAATTCATTGGAGCAGTGAATGATCCTTGAGAGGGACAAAAATCACTCTCAACTGAACACACAATCAGGAGGATGATAATTGTTGATGAAATCACTGATGAAAGTAATGCTTGAAAATTCGAAAATTTCGATGCAAACATATTTTGTGTGGATAGTGATCGGAAGCTTTTCACCTGAGAAGAAGACTAATGAAGTGTTTCTCCTTTTTGGTTGAATCTTGAGCTTAAGTACCTCTTCATGACACATCGAGTGACCTGGAGAGCTCTCGAAGGGCTCCATTGGAAGAGAGGCCCTGAGTTTCTCTCTGATCAAAATTCAGATGCCCGAAGACATCCTATTGACCCACTTTGGATGTTATTTTAGAGAGAGAGAGAGAGGGAGAGAGAGAGAGAGAGAGAGAGAGAGAGAGAGAGAGAGAGAGATCAGGTCAAATCAAGAGATGCGACCTCGGAGACTCGTTCCCAAGGTTGAGAGAGTTTGGATGTGGTTCTGTTTTCTCTTGTGATAAGGAAAAATATACCCAAACCCGAGAATAAATGACTTAATGGGCTAGAGACACACATTTGCTATTGTCAACATAAATTCAGCCTCCTTTTTCCAATAATTCGAATTTTAACATCACATTATTACAATTAATCACGTTAATCTATTTACAGTAACTTGTTGGAGCGATCGTTCTAGGCAAGAATTTCAAAACATTCAGAGGTACACAGCTGACAACTGTTAGAAGGAATGCTTTTCATGCAAAGACACATGTCATTATGAATTGTTCATCAAAATACTGCGGAAATATGACAAACGTCAGCACACAAAAGTTCTGCAAACACCATCAACCAGTGCCAGGTACGTACGGTGAATTCGAGCATCAATAGTTCAGTAAGAATGACCGATGTGAATGTTATTGCAACCACATGTATCAGTTCATCATTGAATAGAAGCATGGCTCCATACATTATAACCCCACCTTGATAAATACTAATTAAAACCCAGATGAAAAAGGTCTTATAGGTTAGAGATCGGCCTTTCATCAGCTTATATAGCTCAGGATAACGTAAGACTAGGTGAGATGGTACATCTTTGTCCAAAACTAGAGAAAAAACAGGGAACATTGTGTATACCGTAGCATAGCCAACTAGCAATAGACTCGGATAAAGTGCAACTGAGGCAAAGTAGAATATTGAAGAGAATATGGCCTGAAGAACGGATATTATCAGGCCTCTATGAATGATGAACTGACACAGTTGCGCCGATCTCTTGTAACGACGACTACCATGATAGGCATTGATTTTGAGGTGAATAAGCTGTTTCTGGGATAGCAGAAACTTCCTCAAAATATTCAGATGTGTAGGACACTTCCAAGATGAATATTTTCGAACACCATCTCAATGGGTGTAAGTGTACCTGTTTTATCAGTAAAAAGGTAAGAAATTCTTCCAAGAACTTCTGAACCAGAATCTATTCGATGGGCCATTGAAGCCTTTTAAACAAATCATAGCAGTTGGAAGGTGAATAATTGCGATGAAAAGCACTTCGGTTAGCTAACTCACCTCATTTTCAGGAGACGAGCTTTGCTCCTTGGTTCGAGATTCATTATAGTCTTTGTTTCCGGGCCAGTATAGATTACAACTCAAGTAGCAGTACCAGACTCGACCCAACTAAGTTCATGAAATGGGGATCAATATGAAGAAAAATTTTTAAAACTTTTTTGTCAAGAGAATCTCAATCTTAGCTCATGATAAGAAAAAATGAATAAATATCTCAATTGAAACTCCTGCCATCATTTAAGAATGAAAGGACAACCGATTATATCGAAAAATTTAATCTTAGCCCATCAAAAAAGTGATATCTCGGTTGCATTTTGTACGAGTTTCGAATAGCAATCAGGGAAAGAGAGTGAACAAGTGAAGGAAGGAAGAAGAGAGAAACATATGAGAATTTGAGCCAGCATTGAGAATGATATTTTTGGGAAAGGCAGGCATGAAAGTTTGACCCCTTTTACATCAATTGATCCATCAATAGGAGAATTCCATGCTTATTTCTAAAATTCTTCCGGTAGTGGGAAATCTTGAATCATTTAACAGTCTTGTGAAAGTTAATGTCATTAGGAGAGTGCACTTGGTGCTGAAGATACTGCGTTCGAGGTTGTGAAGGTTCAACAATGGCCCTCAAAGAACAACTGGCCCCGATCGAATGAACACGAGGACACATTGTGCTTAAGCTGAGGAGCTTAAAAGTGTCTTAAGAAATCTATGGATCTATCTTAATACAGGATAGAGAGATATGAGCATCTGTCTTGACGTTGTACGGATCCAAGAACTGCGTCATTTGATTTGATGTTGATCAAATCAAATTATACGTCAGATTCATTATGTCAAACATAGTTGTTCATTCTGTGTTTTGTTCATCAGCATTTAGACTATGAATATTGATCATTTTTGTCAAGATTCCATTTCATACTCCAATGATATTTGCAATTTTTGAACTATCATCAATCAAAGAGCAAAAGAGAAAAACAATCACTTACCTGATGTATGTGATGGAAATTTATCGAGTTGACTGAATTAAGCATTAGAAGACTGATGGAGAAGCCATGGATACAATACCGACCAAAAAAGAGCAACAGAGTGTGATTGGACATGGCCCAGTACGGCTTAGCTGAGCATCAATTAATATTAAAATATGCTTCTAGCATCAATGTAATCGAGGTTTATCGATACAATATTGTTCTAAAGAATGAAGTGTAAAAATTTCGTAAGCAAACGAGTTGGTCACCATCACAAAAACTTGAATCTTCCTGAAATCCTTGAAACTGAAAGGAGAGACAGCCAATATAAGAATGTAAAAAGAATTCTTTTGTCGAGAAAATCTCAATTCTACCTCATGAAAAGAAAAAATAAATAAATATTCTAATCGAAACTGTTGACTCTGGAAGAAGAATGAAAAGACAATCGTTTATATCGAAAATTTAATCATAATTCTTCAGAGTAAAAATATTGAACCAGACAAATGATTATCAAAGAGAAAATGATTACAATACACAGGCTAATGATTACATACAAATAAACTCTCAAATATTGTTTTCTCAACGTGAGGGCCTCATTTCCAGAGCCAATATTGGGGGATTCATATTCACATGAGCCATCGGAACACTCAGAGGTATAATTAGAATTGGTGGAGATTTCAACCAGAGAAATGCTTCGCGTTTCTGGTTTCTTCGAAGTTTTCCCTGTTGTTGCCGGTGTAGCTGTGGTCATTGTTGTATCGCATCGCTTAACACAGATTCTCATTTTCTTGACGAATGTTCCATTGAGCAGATCATCGAGGCTGGATTTTGGTTTTACTTGTCCCAATTTACTGCCTTGAACCAAGAAAAGAACATTCATACACTTTTTTGTACTCTTTTTGGAGCCAAGAGGACGAGTGAAAGAGTAAGAGACGGTGTCAGAATCGTAGATGAGTTTGTGATCGTCTTTCATCCATTCCTGAAAATAGCGAAGACCAGCGGATCCGGATATGGTTGCATGACGAACGGGAAATTTTGGGAAAGCTCGACTAACAACAACAACTTCACTAACTTTCGAGCCTTTTGAACGTTTGGATTCTTTTTCTAGCTCTATGCCAGACCAAGGATGGATGTTTTTGATAGCCAAATTGAATTTGATCTTACCATTGTTGACTTTCCAATCAACTTTGTAAAAACAATTTGAACTACAATTCATTGGGGCAGTAAATGATCCTTGCGAGGGACAAGAATCACTCTCAACTGGAAACACAATCAAAAAGATGATAATCGTTGATAAAATAGCTGTTGAAAGCATGGCTTGACAATCTGGAGACTTCGCTGTAAACATATTGGATGTGGATATCGATCGAAAACTTTTAACCTGAGAAGTAGACAGATCAAGTGTTTTTTCTAATCTGTTCAATTCTTGAGCTCATTTACCTCTCCACCACACATCAAGTGACCTGGAGAGATGTCGATAGGGTTTCATTGAGAAAAGAAGGTCCCGAGTTTATCTCTTTCTCGTCAAAATTCAGATGTCCCAACACATCCTATTGGCCAGCTCTGGATGTCATTGGGAAGAGAGATCAGGTCAAATCAAGAGATGCGACCTCGGAGACTCGTTCCCAAGGTTGAGAGAGATTTGATGTAGTTTCGTCGTCTCCCGTGATGGGAAAAAATTTACCAGCATTCGCAGTGAAAAGAAATGATTTAATGGGTTAGAGACACACATTTTCTATCGTCAACATGAATTCAGCCTCCTTCTTCTTACAATGGTTCGAATTTTAACTTCACATTATTACAATTCATCACGTTAATTTACAGTGACTCGGTGGAGCGATCTTTCTATGCAAGAATTTCAAAACATAGAGAGGTACACAGCTAACAACTGTTAGAAGGAATACTTTCCATGCAAAGGCACAAGTCATTATGAATTGTTCATCAAAATACTGCGGAAATATGACTAACGTCAGCACATAGAAGGCGAGGCTCGTAAGTTCTGCGACCACCATCAACCAGTGCCAGGTACGTACGGTGAATGCGAGCATCAGTAGTTCAGTAAGAATGACCGATGTGAATGTTATTGCAACCACATGTATCAGTTCATCATTGAATAGAAGCATGGCTCCATACATTATAACCCCACCTTGATAAATACTAATTAAAACCCAGATGAAAAAGGTCTTATAGGTTAGAGATCGGCCTTTCATCAGCTTATATAGCTCAGGATAACGTAAGACTAGGTGAGATGGTACATCTTTGTCCAAAACTAGAGAAAAAACAGGGAACATTGTGTATACCGTAGCATAGCCAACTAGCAATAGACTCGGATAAAGTGCAACTGAGGCAAAGTAGAATATTGAAGAGAATATGGCCTGAAGAACGGATATTATCAGGCCTCTATGAATGATGAACTGACACAGTTGCGCCGATCTCTTGTAACTATAACGACCGTGGAGCAATATTAGGCGATAGATGTGATTGAATTGGATGATGGAAAAATCTGCAGCTAATGATGCTTGTTGTCCTTCTTTACCAACTATACCAATGCCCACAGCAGCAGTCTGAATCATGCTGACATCGTTTCCACCATCACCAATGGCACAAGCTCTTCTTTTGGTATAATTTTGTATCAGTCTAACTACTTCAGCTTTTTGCGTTGGAGAACATCGACAGCAAATTACAGCAGGACATTGGCAGGATATCTCCATAAAATCTTGGGCATAATTTTTAAGACATATTTCTAAATCTTCCCCTCTGATAACCAAAGGACGCTCAATGTGACGACGAAGATTGTTCAGTTCCATATTTGCATCATAACGTGATTCAATCGAGCGAAAAACATACATCTCCTGCATCCTTTTCACTAGTTGAGATGCTTTGGCGATGCTTTGTGCTGTCTCTAACTTGTCACCAGTTAACATCCATATTCTTATACCAGCATCTTGTAGACCCTTAAGCGTTGTGGCAACACCTTCTTGAAGCCTATCCTCGACACCTGGAAAGAAAGAAAATTCGTGAGAATCGTTCAAAAAACTACAAATATGTTAACTCACCTGTTAAACAAAGGAGCTCCATATCTTTTTCAAGAGTTGATAAGACGGCACTCATTCGAGCAGCTCTATCGTGGAGACACAGTTTTGCTTGCTCATATCTGAACTGGAAATCACTGTAATTCTCTTCTGTCAAAAATTTACGTGAAACAACCAATGTTCGTAGACCAGTGCGAGCCATATTATCACACTGTTCCTGTAGCCAGTCACTATATTGTATTATGGGACTCATGACAACATCGGCACCCTTTAGAAAGAAGATAATTTCTTTCGTCATCATGTCTCTCACTATGATTCCCATTCTTTTGGTTTCAGATGAGAAGGGAAATATTTGAAGGATCTCATAGTTCATTGTGATGCCAAGCGGATTACGCAGTTTCATAGATGTCAAATCGCGATGAACTAAAGCGAGACCAACTTTTTCAGTCCATTGAACGAGAGCAACTTCATCTGGGCTTGATGCTTGATAAGATATGCCATTGCCTCGTGCGGAAAGAGGTATAACAACAGATGAGTTACCCTGAGAAGCAGACTGATCACCACCCATCAGATCGGCATTTACGGAGGCATTTGCTCCAGCGAAAGATTCTACCTCGGTATCATAAGATGGAGTGACGTTGTGACAGAGGGCGATTGCCGCTACTGCTGACTGAACTCTGTAGATAGTGTCGCGGTCCACTTCGTAAGAATCGACACGATTATGTTTGGTGTGGAATCTTTTTTCTGACGAAATAGATATGTTGGACGCAGAGCTGTCCTGGCGACGATGACTACCATGATAGGCTTGATTTTGAGGTGAATAAGCTGTTCGTAAAATAGCAGCAACTTCCTCAAAATATTCAGGTGTGTAGGACACTTTCCCGAGATGGATCTTTTTGAACACCATCTCATTGCGTGTAAGTGTACCTGTTTTATCAGTAAAAAGGTAAGAAATTCTTCCAAGATCTTCTGGTATTGTTGTCGTTCGAACGATTGTCCCAGGAATTTCCATATCTCTTTGGATCATAAAAGAATAAGCAACACGAGCCATTTCAAGATTGACTCTCAATGAAATGGGAATCATATAGGAAAAAAGAAGTAAAAATCTGAACCAGAATCTATACCAAGGGCCATTGAAGCCTTTCAAACAAATCATAGCAGTTGAGAGGAGAATAACTGCGATGAAAAGCACTTTGGTTAGCTCATTCACCTCAATATCCAGGAGACAAACTTTGCTCCTTGGTTCGAGATTATTCATTACACTTCTTGTTTCCGGGCCAGTATAGATTACAACTCCAGTAGCAGTACCAGAGGCAATGACAGTGTTCGCCCACAATGTGTTCTCGATACTGAGAGAAACAGGGGCTTCATTGAGAGTGAATTTGCCATTAAAACTATGAATGTCTCTTCGAGGTTCCTCAGTGTGGACAATAGCATCACATTTGAAAATCTCTTCAATTGAATCAAACTCTTGGGTTGCAGGCACTGCCAACCGAAGTTTCCAATCAGTTTCACCATCCAATTGATCAGTTCTGATGAAACATGCGCCATTTCTTTCACTGGTCTTCAAGAAGATCATATCAGCTGGTACACGCTGATCTTTATCCACAATAATTATATCACCGACACGTATTTTGGAACTAGCCAAAACTATGACACCATCGGCAGTTAGTACACGATAAAATTGAGAATTAACTTGCTTATCACGCTTATAACGGAGTACATCATCCACTGCTTCTCGTATGAGAGTGACAGCGAGTACAAAACCAAGTGGTGCCCAATAAGTGTAGAGCAAACCAACTTTAAATTCTGATATAAACTGGGAGCAGGCCATTCCCAGAAAATATAGATTAAGAAAAAATTTAAACTGATTGAAGAGAACCATTGGCAAGAATGTGATCAAGTTGTACTTTTGATTGCGTATGATGTTCGATGGATATTCTTCACGTTCACTGGGCCTACCAACGGTCACTGTTCTTGCCTCATAATGTTTTTTGCGACACAATAGGCCCCCCATTGTGGTGATCGATTTCAGTAGACTGTTACAGGGACAACACAACCAGGAGATGATTCTGTTGGATGGAGATGATAAAGAGGAAGATGAGTTCAGCTGATCGGAATCCAGGCTTGGTCTCTTGCTGGAAGAATGTAAACACAAGAGGTTATAAAATGAAATCTCTCATTATATGAACACATTCCGAAGATAGATAGTGTAAAGATAATGTATTACTATGTAAAATGATTAAATGAAATAGAAATGACCAAATTGAGCAAGAATATATTTATATATTTACAAACTATCGGAAGGAAAATGTGTTGAGAGGTGATATATTAGTGTTAGTATTAATATCGGAAGACGATAGAGTGATGAATGAAGTTGGGAAGCTATGAAAATGGTGATGGATAGATGGATAGAGAGACAGACAGAAAGAGAGAAAGAGAGAGAGGAAAGAGGAAAGAGTCTAGGGTTAATTGCAATGGCGATGAGTAAGCAAAATAGTGATATGAAGTGAATATGAGTGGGTACTCATATTGGCAAGAGAGGAAGATAGATAGAGAGACTCGCCATCATTTTGATTAAAACAAGCGTTTATAATTTCTCACCCAAGAGGCAGAAGATAGCTTGTCCGATGATTTCTGTTTGTGGATCGAGAATGCAATAGTGAATCGTTTTCAGTAGATTCTTCAATACTATCACTATTGGATGAATTGCCGCTTGGATTAGAAGTGGTGGTGGACGCCCAGCTATCTTTGATCATTGATTTGCGGTGGATAAATCAATTTTCTTACTTTTGATGGCTTTCAGTACACACTTTTGATATTGTTGAAATAGATTACCACAAGGATCTTGATTATCACCTTTCAAAAATTTGTTTGTGAACCAATCGTCAAAACATTTGTCGTATTCACGTTTGAGATTGGTACATTCCTCGCCAACACTATTCATTGAGATAGTGAATCAGATAAGTCGTATGAATATACACCAAACACACACACACAAATGAAAAGAGAGTATAATCAAACAGAATAATTATAATAGCCCAAAAAAAGTGATGGAGAGAAAGAGAAAGAGATAGATAAACCTTCACAATGTAGAAAGAGAAATAGATAGGTATGAATGATTGTTTATGACAATATACAAGAGATATAATTTTTTTTTCTCAGGAAACCAGTGATGATGCTGATGAGTAATGATGATGATTTTGGTGGCCGATGTGTTTTGTTTATGAAATGGCTACAAATTGAAATAACAAAATTAACATAAGCAAACGAACGATAGAAAGAGATAGAAAGAGAGAAAGAGAGAGAGGGGAGAGATGGAGTGTAAATTTAAGGTAAACAAAACAAAAAAGGACCACTAATTATGTAATATCAATAATATCAATAATAATAATAAACAATGTTGTTGAAGGCTACTGATTGTGTATATCAAAGAGAGAGAGATAGACAGAGGCTGAGAAAAGAGAGAGAGAATATGTGGCCAATGTGTTCAGGTGTTGAAAGGTGAACAGAGATCAAAGATCAAAGGTGAAATGGTGATCAGAAGTGAGAGGTAAATATGATGAGAAAAGATTTGTGAGTGTTTAGTATAAACAAGTATCACAAGATGATGTAGTCAGATAGTTAAACTGATCATAATTTAAATTGCGATTTACATACAGATAATAAACATTGATGTTTCTCTTACATTTTAATTCGATTCGGGAATAAATGAACACTAGATGGAGACAGCCTCAAGATGACTGTAATTCAAAAAATTTTAGCGCGATTTACAATGTACAGTTATTTCGATTCTCAATCATGAAACCTCACTTTCGACTTTCATGGAAAGATGGCAGATTCATTCTCATTGGATTCTGGATCATTTGAAACTTTCTCTCTCTCTCTCTTTCTCTCTCTCAATTTTGCTCTCTCTTTCTCGTCAACTATTAGTGCAATCGTGTCCATAGTTTAAGTCATGCAGTAACGATGTAAACTTCCGATTCTTTCGTCTCCAATAGAATATTATGAAGTTCATCGTCAGAACTATGATATATAATCATCATTCGTGATTACATAGATAAAATTGGTCAATTTTTTCTTCTTTTCTTCCGCTCATTTTCAAGGTAGCCTATTAGTTGTTGAAGCTACTCTGAGAAAATTGTGTTCAACTTATATTACTATGATCAAGTTTTCTCGTCAACTCATTTGACTCATTTTACGAATCAAGAAAAAAAAATGAATTGTGATCAGTTCAAAATTGTTCTGATCTTATTGTTGTCCATCTTTACTCAATAATTCTGATTAGTTTAAGTTGTTGGTAGGGAAAAACTTTTTTCCCACATCATTCTTCGTTACGATTTTTCGTGCTTCTCCGTGTGTTACACAATACCTATATCCAGGGACTTGATTTCAACTAATCGAAAAGATGCCAAGTGATCCAATTTGAATTGAGTAATTGTTAACAGGGAACAGATCAATTGGAAATCTTTTGATATCAAATCAAAAGTGTTCAATGCGATAGTGGAAGAGAAAAAAAGAGAAGAAAAAAACTTGTGTACAGAAAATATTGCCGCCTTCCTTGATATCTATGTATTTATATCTTGAAATCCTTGAATCCTTACAAAATGACATTTACCTCAATCATCAATTACTCTTGAGTGTCCTTAAACTTGATAAATATAATTTTCAATCGATATATTCCAATTTATCTCGCTAACTCATCTCACACCGGGTTACAAATCAAACATTTTTGACATATTACCACTCTGATCATCTTATTCTTATTGACCATCGGTCTTGTTGACTTAATTTCAACTCTTTCGAAATAATAATAATGATGATAATAATAACGGTAATTGTGATGATAATCAATTCGGTGTGATTATGCGTCTATCATCATACATCATATCGACGACCACAACATTGATTTATCCCGATATTGGACAAACTCATACGATGGACAATCAATGGAACACAACGACCATGGTGGATGGTGTAAAGAATCAATACCACTTGGAACAACAAATGTCCGCCATACGTGTTGAAGGCGAAAAGTGTTTCCAAAAAATGCAACAGCTCAATATTAACTATACAAGTGATAATTATGGTAACAGTAATAATGCCTTATCGTGTCCGATAACATGGGATGAAATAATGTGTTGGCCATCAGTTGCCGCCGGAACTATTGCACGTCTTCCGTGTCCAAATTATATTCATCAATTTAATACGGATGAGTATGCTCAAAAAAATTGTACAATCAATGGTACATGGTTTGTGCGTAAAATTAAGGATCAATTAACTGTATGGACTGATTATACAGCATGTCGAACCCATCCAGATCATATTATGAGTGATTCACACATACTGGTAAGTGTGTATATTGTTGATTTATTTCTTTCTCTCGCCCCTTGTTTCTTCAACACTTTTTCGATAGTGTCCAAAAGTCTGCTAATAATGCCCAAATTTTTCATAAATATCGGTAAAAATTTTCTACATCCACATTTGTTGCCAGAATATTAATAATGATATAATATTTCATGAACAATATGATGATGATTGAGTTTCATTTTGACTCTCTACTCTCTAAAATTGTGAATAAATATATCTTGTACATGATCATCATTCCTGATGAATATCGGTGCATTCATTATCTATTATGCTACCTATTTTTCATCTGATGATAATCTTGAATATACTTGAGTGTGTTAAGAGAGAGAAAAATTGATTAGGAAGAGAGAGGATAGAAACTGTATGTATGTACCAGTTGCTGTGTGATGCTTGAATGCTATAAAGAGAAAGTCGATTAAGACTTAACAAATAATAATATCATAGGCACACACACATACACAGTCACAAGAGAATGATAAAAGCGTAAATTGAATAGCTTTTAGTAGGATAAAGTATAACTTTGGTTTGACCAAATCAAATAGGCTGAGATCGATGAAGAATAAGGAAGACGATCACTCTTTCTCTGTTTTATTCTGTGATTTGATGAGGTTTTATTCTTGTCTTGAAAGCATTTTATGGAGCAACAAATTAGTTTGCCAAAACTCAAACCGATTGTCTAGCCAATCTATCTGATTAGTATGCAAGACAAGCCTAAATATTATTGCTCTTTTACTCTTTATCTAACGGTTTTTCTTATTCGCTGTGTATGCGTCTCAATTGTTTCATTTATTTCTACTTTCTTTCAAGCTTCACAGATTTTTCCCATGATGGAGAAAGTAGAGAGCATGAATATTGTTCTAGAAGATAGAATATTTGACTCTTTTTTTCTCGTATTAACAATCAAAAGTCTCCTTATTAATATTTTGCTTTTCTGTCTGGAATTTTGAGACTAAAACTATGTATTTAAAGGAATGTGAGAGAAGGTGGAAAGAGGGGAAAAGTAATCAATGAGGGAAATATTAACTTTTCATTGTGTGTGCATTTATACACAAAGGTTATTTAATTTCTGAGGAATATTTCAAATTTTGTATTCAAATACTTTCTCTCTCTCTCTCTCTCTCTCTCTCTCTCTCTCTCTCTCTCTCTCTCTCTCTCTCTCTCTCTCTCTTTCTACTTTACTCTTTGGCATTCACCTTGCTCATTACTGCATACAATAGTAGCAATTAGTTCTTAAAATGTATTCAATGGGTTCTGTGTTCTTTGACTCCTTGCACATCAGAAACAGCAAGAAACTTTTATCATCATCTTATTTATTCTTCTTTTTCATCTTCCCTTTCGATGTTATTCGTGTGAATTGTCGTATAACACATTCTTCTCGATGCCAAAGCTTATCAAAATTTCTTCCACATAATTTAATTCCCCCAGAAAAGTGAAACAAATGAAAACCTCTCACATCAGCATTCATTGACACAAAATCAAATTTAAACGCATTCAATCTCTAATAACTTTTCAAGCTCTTCTCGAACACTCTTTATTCCTTTTATAAACCAATTCTTCCCTTATTTAATGATGATATTCAAATTTTCAATTTTCATCTTAGACTTTTCTGTAACTGAATAAACTTCTCATTCGCCTCGTCTTCTTAACCTCTTGACCTGAACTAATCTTTACCTTACACATTTCGAAATATGCATATATGTATATCTTTACTCTTATTTCCGTCATTTCTCACATCTATCTACACTTCTTTTCAAATACTTACATGAACTATACAACGGTTAGACGGTTATTTTGACAATCGTTGCTCTCAAAGAAGCCACATGAAAAAGTGAATGAAGAAAAAGATGATTCTGATGAATATATATAAATATCTTTTCGAGGCTATGACAAAAGCATTTGAGGCTTGTTCTCTGGGAAAGAAAGAAAGAAAAAATCTTTTTTCACTTACTTAACTCATCTTCTTGAACCATAGTTGAAATACTATGATCAACTGCTAATGTTACTCAGAATTTCATATGTTTATAGTCGCAAATGCTTTTCAATCTTTCTCTCTCTCTCTCTCTCTTTTTTGCACAAATTCTCAATGAAGCTATTAGCCTTAAGAGCTTTCACCACTATATTTGTTTGTTTACTTTTCAAACCATCATGTGAATAATTCTGCTCTTTGGAATGCAACTTTTTTCTCTCTCCCCTCTCCTTTGATCTGGAATCTTTCTCGATCAGCTTCAGGGTAATAATACATATTCTTCATTCCTCACTCACTTACTCTCTCTCTCTCTCTCTTTCCCTGTTGTTCCAATCAACATCACATACACAAATAACAATCAGTGATAAATATAACTCATCCTCGATTTGCATTCAATGTCCAAGATGAGTTACAGAGGAAAAAGTTTTTTTCTTTTCTCTCTCTCTCTCTCTTTCTCTCTTCAACCACATCAAAATATGCACCATTGATTTCATTTCTTCCATACCAGCAAGTAGATGGTGAAGATATTTACTGTGAAAAAAAAGAGGGAGAAGAGGAGGAAAAAATCCACAAATCTTTCTCTCTATTCCCGTTTATATCTATATAATATTGCATCGATGGATGAGAATCTTATGAACCGAAAAGAGGAAGAGAAGCCAAAAATATAGTGTATATCACAAACACCCTCCCTCTATCTGGTACATGATGTGTCCTTCAAGAAAATTTTGAAGCTCACCATCCAAACCTCCTCCTTTTTACTTCCAGTATCTTGATTTTAATAATATGTTAATGGATTGCTTGAACTTTTGAGAAGATGAAAAAGATCAAAATACAATAGTTTGAAATGTAGGACATTCTCTCTGTCTCTTTCTCTCTCTCTATTCTCGTTGATGAAATGTCAAAAAATTCTGCCCAGAAGTCATTAAAATATTCACTATGCTTCATGCAAATCAGTCAAACTACTCTGAATCATTTGAGTGTTTTAAATTTTAATTCACCCTTCAACCATTTGAATCGATGAAAATCGAAAAATATTCTTACAAATGCATCCAAATACATCGAGAATAGTAAACATTTGGCTCTGAATTCGTTTGAACCTTAATCCATGTACACGTATATATACAATACAATCATTGAGATCTGTGTGTATACACAAAATTTCATCATGTATTATGTAATGGATCACATGAACAAAATTTACATGTCCATAAGATGGCTAGCTGGGAGGAAGAGAGGAAGGGAAAGAGAGAGAGAGAGACTAAGTGAAGCTATTGTTGATGCTATTATCGATGCTATAAACTTTGGTCGACAAATTTTGTCTCATTTTGATCATCAATCAATTGGTTGAACATCATCATTCACTATATGAATCAAAAGTCATTGTCCATAAGCGATATTACGTGATATTTCTATTGTGTCCGAGTTTATACTAGATATCCCATCTGAATGTCAAATTGCATTTTCCATGTGTACATGTATGACATACACACTCTCTTACATCAAGGTTTTGCCCTGGATTCCCTTATACATGCACCCAGTCACACACATACACATTTACCGAGATTCAAGTCAACAAAATACATATAGCATATAGCCAAACGGAATGCCAAACATTTGAACATGGCAGATTATTGAGTGCTTGAGGAAATGGAATATATTAAGAAACTGTCAAGTTGCTCACTTTCTCTCTCACTGTATGTGTTTTTCATCTGTAAATTTTTAATCTCATGGATATCGAGTTTCTTTGACACATGGATGAGCCCAACACTTTGGCCAATGAATGCAATTCTGCTAGGGAAATTGTTTCTCTTTCCGACAGAGATACAGAGTTGCCAAAAATAGTGTGTGTGAGAGAGAGAAAGAGTATCACAAGAAACAGGGAACGAAAGAAAAATGATGAAAAAGGAATACAATGAGAAATAGCCCTCCCCAGAAGCAGAGAATATGAGAAACTCATCCCATGTGAAGAATCAGCATCTGTGAGAATACAAGGAGCCAGAAAAAATCATCACACATAGATCAGCAAGCTTAAATCTGTGTGATGAAGTATTTTTGGTGTATGTATGTGCGTATGAATATGAGAGGAAAGTGAAAAAAAAATCCTCACACTTGCAAGAATCACTTATTAGGGGAAGCCCTAATGGATGACAATTTATCAAAAGCTTCCTCAACAAGAGTGAATCTTATTCTTTTAGCTTATAATGAACAATCTCTCTCTCTCTCTCTCTCTCTCTCTCTCTCTCTCTCTCTCTCTCTCTCTCTCTCTCTTTCTCTCTCTCTCTCCTTTTCACTTGAACCTGATAAAGCAAAAAGGGTTTAGCTCCAGTAATTCACCGTTTGAATTACCGTTGAAGTATTACTTTCTTGGTTAAGCTATGGTGACCATCATCCTCAATGTTCTGATAGATATAAGAATCAATGGTAAATGTCTCTCTATTCTCATCATTCACTGAGCTATCTCTCTCTCTCTCTCTCTCTCTCTCTCTCTCTCTCTCATTTGTTAGATGTGTATAGTGAATATAGCTCAAGGAAAACTCATTTTGCTCAGTTGCTTTATCCACTAAATGATTGCCACCAGGATGTGGACTTGAATGTGCCATTGTGATGTATTTGGGGGAGGAGGAATACTCTTCTTCTCTTTCTACTCCTACCGCAACTAGTACTACTCCTCTATCCTCTTATTCTTCTTTCTCATCTTTTTTTTCGGTGGTAAAAGTGGTGGTAGTGTCTGGACTAGATATATATTGACTTCGATTGGCTCCTGATCGATGCTCAATTAGAGATGCCATAACTTGCTGAGTTGGAAGTGTTTGAAGGAAGAAAGAGAAAGAAGTAGACCAAGAATAAAGTCAAATCGAATGTTATGCATTGTATTATTACTTTTGATCCCAATTTTTATCGCCCTACAATCACTCATCTGCTTATCTATTCTCATGGATCATCTCATTTTTATTCATAAGTTGCAACTAGGGAAAGAATATCTTACACACATCGCTTTCAAACTTCTAAACAAGACTTTTTCTCCCTCTCTTCCTTTTCTCTTTCTTTTCTTTCTATTCATTTTCTCCTCTGAACAATATATGTGTGTTTCCCCCCTACTTCTAACTGTATTTCAATCTGTAACATTATACATGATACAGAGTACATGATATCCTGTGTGGAAAAGAGTTCTCTTCAACTTTATTTGGTAAGAAGAAGGCTCAACAAGAATTATCGATATTCTTCACTCGAATTGCTATTTTGTTCCCAGTCACGATAGTGTATATCCTGTGAAAATTTTGCTCATGAGGCACTCACATACACTCACATGTATATATACTCACATTTTTGATGATCAAAGCATTTGCCCAATAGAACATTCATGAGAGAACTTTCTTCTCATCTTCAACTATTGAAACTATGGATCGATGTCGTTACAAGAATTTTAAAGATTCTTCAAGTGAAGTCTTTCCTTGAGAAGTGGTGTACTTGAAAAATCAGTGATGTTATTTTTGCTCATTGTTAAGATTTCAACCAGCTTCTCCAAACTATGAGCTCATTTGATTTATCTCACTGCTACTAATCAACAAAATCAAGCGATTAATGTGGTTTGTCGTGGAAGATTAGGAATAATGAAAACTGGTAAATAAGCCTCCTTCTGAGTAAAGAATTTCAAAGAATACAATCAACTCCATGGAGAAAGAATTTCAATATTCTCGGTAATGAGAAAGATTTCAAGTGAAAATACAAAATCTTTATCCTATGTTTGTTTTCAGGGAGAAGCAGATTGTGGGTTGAATTCCGTCTAAATATTCACGAAGAACATAATCATGTAGATATATAGATTCTCACAAGCTACTGCGATGGATAACACTGATGACTTTCCGATCCATTTCAACATTTTTTTTCCTTCATTTCACACACAGGCCATGTTTGCATCTTCACCTTTTACTTATCTCTTAAACACACTGAATGGAAGATCTTCCATCAGCATATCCATTAAACCTTTCAAAAAGTGATGGAAGATCTCTCTCTCTCTCTCTCTCTCTTTTCTCTATGTCTAGGGCCAACATTGATTGTCTGGGAAGATGCATTGAAAGAAAAAAGGAAGAATAAGTAAGAAGAGTAGTTGAAAAAAAGGGTTAAAACGAAAGCTTTCTCATGGCAAAAATTTTCTCAGATATCGATTCCATAAAAGTGAAAAAAGCAATCGAGAGAGAGAGAGAGAGAGAGAGAGAGAGAGAGAGAGAGAGAGAGAGAGAGAGAGATAGAGATAGAGAGAGAGAGAGAGAGAGAGAGAGAGAGAGAGAGAGAGAGAGAGAGAGAGAGAGAGAGGGAGAGAGATATTTATCTGAAATAACAAGAAGAGAGAATAGGAAGGAATCTTGCTCGATATATAAGCTCTGTCAATAAGGAATAATCTTGGACCCTCATTCAGGATCTAAAGGATAACTCATTTACGAGGTTTTTGTGTGTGTAAATGTGAAGATTTGGTGAGAAAAAGGTATCATCATCATTGACACTTTGTTTTTTATACTCTTTTTCCTTGTATGTTGACTCTGTTTTACTGTTCCTTTTACTTTGAACATTGACTCAATATAATAACACACTTCATTGTAACACAAAACTTGATTTCAGATATCAAATTCGATTCTCAAAATACTGATCAGAGAGGGAGAAAAAAATTCTTCTAACCTAAGCGATACTCACCCATAGACATGGTGAAAGAAATAAGAGCCCTTAAATAGCTAACTTTAACACTCAAAATATTTGCTGACTTCAACAAATAGCTTGACTTTGTGTACCTGGGAGAATTGTCTTTCACCCTTATTCTATACTTATCGAGTTCTCATATTCTCTATATCTTTCTCTTTCTCTCTCTGAGCTATACTATTTCGATTTCTATTCTTATTCCAGTTCTCAATTTTTTGAGCGCTTCATTTGAAACTCAATTACAATTCTGACAAAACCTTCATCTCTTATACACACGCAACTTTCACTCATTCAGCAACTGGATAATATCTCATTTCCAAAAGTTTTAAACCCAATTTATCACACCATGAACACACCAATGGGTGGAAACACTCCACAGGAAATTTTCTCATCAACCAAGCTCCACATGATTGATCAGTGAAAATTTTCACGTACCATTGACTAAGGAACTTTTCAATTTTCACTTTTGATTTCAAATCATTTTCTCACTCTTTCCATCCCACTCTTTTCATTTTGAGAAACCTTTCCAAACCTTTCACTTACTTTTCTTTTTTAAATCGTTGGAATACTCATCCCCATGAATTTCCTTCCGGCATCATCTATTGCAATTGTGTTGTAATATAGTTTTTTTTGCTTCATTCTAGCTTTCATTGATTCAATTAATTCTAATCCAATTGCCATCAAGTGATGATGATGGTGATGGGAGTTTGATCAATGCAATCATAGTCTGGAAACAATCCTCAAAAAACAAAAAAAAGAGTGATCATAAGATTCAAATTTCCAGCGGTATAAAAAAGTCAATCAGTAACAATTCAAGTGAGACTTTATAAGTATACATTTCAGTATTTAATAGGCTTCTCATGTTCATGCTGACAGATGTAGTGTAAGCATACTGTCAAATGATCATTCCTAGATGAAAGTTAGAGAATTCATCAGGTATCAGCATTTTTCGACTTTTTTCTCTTCTTGTCCAGGAGTTTCAATCAACTTCACTTGGCTGAAGAGAGAGAGAGAGAGAGAGAGAGAGAGAGAGAGAGAGAGAGAAGGACCAAGTCAGATATCATTTTTGAAAATTGTCATCAGATTAACAGAACTTCTGATAGAACTTAGAGTGGAAAAAGTGTCCATGAAAAGAAAAATATTCTACTTGATTATCATTCACTTCATTTCCACAACAAGCCCACTTAACTCAATGGTTGAGCATAAAAATGCAAATGAAAGAGAGAGAGAGAGAGAGAGAGAGAGAGAGAGAGAGAGAGAGAGAGAGAGAGAGAGAGAGAGAGAGAGAATAGAATGTTCATCACCTAGTGAATTCGGTTGTATTCGTTAATTAATCATTCCCATAGCTTCCAGTATTTTGCTATGATCATAAATAGTCTCAAGTTCATTTTCAATATTAATAATATGCAACTCAAATCAGTATTATGATTTTGACAGCTTATACACACTCTCATGCACACACAGACGTACACACAGTCGACTGCTTACACAAAACCTCTGTTTTTGGAGAATCATATTTTCATTTGTACTCGACTTTTCCTCCTCTGTCTTCATTTTTCTCTCTCTTTCAAGTACAAAAAAAAATTCTATCTATAACTTTTTTTATTGTTTTATCCCCTCTCGGAAAAACACACTCACCACCCAGACTACACTTCCTCATCGTAGGAAAAATTTTTTCTCTCTCAAACCCTTGAGCTTTAAAATACTCGGAAAATTTTGTTTCCACCAAAAAAACTGCCATCAAAATATCTTGATGATTACAAGTGCATCTCATGTGTCAAGATGAACTTTCACTTCAATCACTGATAGACACACACAACACTCACAATTTGTCACTGATAAAGAACATGAACGAACACCAGCTTTTCAATCAAGTTAGAAATTTCAGAGGAACCTTATTACCAATCTTATAGATTTCTATTTCAATCCAGAAGGTTGTAATGATGGCTGAGAAAATTTTATTCCATGTCTTTTACCCTTCCTTTTCCTGTTCCTATTTCACACACACTAATATATCAGCTCTTGTCAACCAAACGATTTGTGTGTGTGTGTCCCCAATCGTCTATGATCATTGTGAAAATGATCCTCCAAAACAACAGTCCACAGTTCTATGGTTAACCATCATCCCCATGTCTAGCTATAGCTTCTCAGATGATTCTCACTATTCTAGCTGAGCTTATCTGGCTGGAACTGTTTCGGTGTGTTTGATGTGTACTCATGATATTGATCAAATCACAAGAGAAAGAAAAAGGTGTTAAGTGTGTGTATATGATCTGTCATGTACCATTAAAAGTGAGGCCAAAACTTAATCGACAGCATCATTGGGCTCATCATTATTCTTGAGTAGTTGTACAGGTGTAGTCTATCACAATGCTTCAATCACACTATCATGCACACAAACGCACGCATCGAGCTGTCCATAGATGAAGATTGAGCACCATAAATTTTGTCTTAATGTCCATTCAATAACCTTTATTCAACCGGAAATGTGCGGTCAATCTTCTCCAAGCATTTAGTTCCAAAATTATCTTATCGGATAAACCTTGGAACCTGCCTATAGCTTGTTGAAGTGATCTGCAGCCATTAAAATTGCTGCTCTCTAACCATCTTCCTTTTCCCTACATAAGAATTGCCAGACAGATGCTGATAAACAACCCTTTTTGGACACTTTGTGCACTTGCACTGTAACCCTTAAATGTAAGAAAGATGGATAGAAGACGAAAATATACTGTCACATGGACACTTTACAATATCATGTACATGTCGGAAGAGAGAGAGAGAGAAAATATCACACACAGGCTTAATCTTTTACCTCTCTCATCCATTCCATCACTGCACTCTATCCGATGGATTGCTTTGACCACCCACTTTGCTTACTGGAGCCACTCAAGGCTTGCCTGATGAATCCAGCATTTCGAATCAAGGATCACCACAACATGTTTCATGATGCTGATGAATGTTTCCCGGCGAACAACATTTCACTTCAAATTCTCTCTCTCTCTCTCTCTCTCTCTCTCTCTCTCTCTCTCTTTCTCTCTCTCTTCCTACTAAGACTACTTTTTTTTCTCTTTCCTTCTGGAGGAATCCCTCATCATTCACGCTATCCGGTTGGCTACTTATTTTATCATTTTTCACCATCATGACTAGCAATATACACTTGCACCACTATCAGTGCTAGTGCTACTAGTGGTACTTCTCTCTTGTACTGATGTATATTTTCTCATTCCTATTCAATGTTATACAGTGAGTCTATTCTTCATTCCATCATGTAAACTTGCCTTTTTGGGAGATACCTTCTATTTCCTCCTTCACTTCGTATTCTTCACATTCAGTGTCTGACGATCACCAACCGAGAGAGAATACTGTCTGAACAGTCCCTAATACTATTCATACACTGTAAAGTAATTTAGTTATCGAGATGATGCTTTTGGCTTCTCTCTGTCTTATTCAAAAAATGTTCCAACTCTCTGCCATACATACACATATACAGCTGAGACTAAATCAATTTGAAAGTGACCCACAGTCAGTCCATTAGATTCCATTCCATCTCCTAACATTCATTTATGAATATTGTATTAGCTATTATTATAACACTCAATGACCATCAAGATGTTCAACGGACATACAATTGATTGAAATCGGATGAGATTACAATTGTATAGATGAGATATTATCCGATAATTCCAAGTGATTTTGCAATATCCTTGTTTCTTTTCATTGTAACTTAGACGCAAGGTAGACAAAATCGGTAATCTAGGTGATATTATGTGTGTGTATGAGTGCAACCAATATTGCAACCAAAGAAGCAATCAGCCAACTGCATTATGGAAATGTTATAATATTGTAGACGATGTAATGATGCTCATGGAAAGAAAATAGAGAGAGAGGTTGGAATACCTTTTTGTTGTGGCTTGGGAGAAATAGATTCTTTCGCTCTCTCTCTCTCTCTCTCTCTCTCTCTCTCTCTCTCTCTCTCTCTCTCTCTCTCTCTCTTCCTCTGTCATTCAGAATCCATGATTATCTACCTCACTTATCCATATTCTCTTTCCTGAATAGTCAGATCAAATGGAGAGTAATAAGAGAAAATAAGAATAAGATTACTCACTTGGCACATCTTGAGGAATCAAGTAACATTTTTTCTTATTCTCACATGATTTGAGAACTGTCCAATCTTGCCTGAATGATAGGCTTATGATAGGTATTTTTATATGTGTGAGAAAAAGGAATATCCCATATCCAGTAGACCCTCTAGTAAATGTTAAGGTTTACATTTGGAATTGGTTGAGAATAAAGTGAGTGAGAGACATTCGAGAGGAGAGGAGAATAAGAGAATTTGGCAACCTAGAAATCGATGCTCTTTTTTGTACCACCTCTGTCTCTTACTCTCTTTCTCTTTCTCTGTCAACACTTGGATGAAAGCAGAACAGAGAATATATAGAATACAGAGTGGAATAAAATACTTCCACCACTACCACGATCATCCATTGTAAGAAAGCATCGATGGAAAATTTCTTCTCCATCATTCTTTATATGGTTCCCAACTCCATATCGTTCAATTTTGTCATCTCTCTCTCTCTCTCTCTCTCTCTCTCTCTCTCTCTCTCTCTCTCTCTCTCATTCCATCATGCTGTATTCTCGGATACTCAAACTTTGTCATCCTCCTTTTTCTCTCTATCCGTTATCCCCAGAATGTGTGTTAGTGAAAAAAGTTCAGATAAAACACTGGCAGGACACCTCCTTTCCATATTCCATCAATCTAATAAGCAAATATAATATTTGATTTTTCTGGAAAAAATTGGCACTTGTTTTTGGGATGTGTGTTCCATCATGACACGATAATCCGGTTTTTGAACATGGGAAAAATGAGTTTCTATCATATTTTTATATCACATTCCATCACTTCGTGTTCACTTCAATTTTGCCATCTATTCTTCTCGTGCGAGTGTGTATAGTAGTATCTGTGATCCATACAGCATCCAAGACATTCTTTTCACATTCCAATCTTGCTTTCATTTTGTTCAATTTCTTCTATTGTTTTCTGCTATTTTGCACTTTCTTCATCATCTTTTTGACAATCTGATGTGTTCATCTTTTTCTCCCTATTCAGCACTCTCAATCGAA
Source organism: Brevipalpus yothersi (assembly GCA_003956705.1). Taxonomy (NCBI): domain Eukaryota; kingdom Metazoa; phylum Arthropoda; class Arachnida; order Trombidiformes; family Tenuipalpidae; genus Brevipalpus; species Brevipalpus yothersi. The sequence goes on from QZCP01000121.1 coordinate 118,953, forward strand.
TTCCGATTTGGGAGAATAATAATACTCTGGCCATAGCCGCTGACAATACTTTGAATCTGATCCTCTCATAAACTTCCTTTTAGTTTGCATATAACAGTTCAGTTGTTTCATCATGATAATAATAATATGCACAAGTAAGCTGAGCTAAGCTGAAAATGGGATGTAAAACGTTTCTCTGACTTTGACTTCCTTTCTCTGTTCTCAAAGTACTCGAAATGATACTCCTGTGGATGAAAAGGAGCTCTATATCTTCCATACAAAATTCTGTCTGTATGCACTGCCCTATTATCAAATATACAAGAAAATCGAACTAGTGCCAGCATCTTCCAACTATATACTCTTGTCAACCTTCAAAGGTTCATACTTTTTCTCCTTGTTCATCCACAATTCTTTACATGATATTCTCATTTTCACGCAAACTTTAACTCGTTTTCTCGATTCTTCTCATATTCATCTTATTCTTTCTCCTCATTCTGATGATGAAAAACTTTTACTCTCTATTCATCTCCACCCATTTCTCATAGCAAATAAAATTCTCACCATATATACAGATATATATATGTACATGCTTCTTGCATCTTTACTCATCTCTCTTTCTCTCTCTCTCTCTCTCTCATTCAATCTAACGGTACATTCTTATGCATGTGACCGAAAAAATTCTTATCCGATAAATAGCTACCCATAGCCCAATGAAAAGGATAAATCACAAGGAAATTGCTTCAGTTGAATGAGTAACTGTAGATAGACACACGTTATCATCATGATCGAATGCCTTTGATCTTTTCTGATCTATTTCTCTCATCTCTATTGACCTCTATGTATATACACATACACATACACACACACGAAGTGCCTTTTATTTTTTTTTGTCTGTGTCTGTGTGTATGTGTGTCTTATTTATCGACAAATCAACATCAACCCAAACATAGAATCATCTTGTTGAGTAGAAAGATGGTGAAGAAAAAGAAGAAGAAAAAAATATATCTCAGGAGGATTGAATAATCATGAAGAATGAGAATCCACCTTGGCTACGGTAAGTCAACACATAAGTATATGATTATTATTCCAATCTTAGTTGGAACTTCTTCACTTCTATCTGTTTCCCACGCAAACACACACACACACCCCTCCCAGCCAAAGTCAGTCTCTTTGGGACACAAAATGTCTACACGGCCCCATAAAGATTATCTGGATGTTTTTGAATGATGGTGTAAAATAATCGATGGGATTAAGAGATTTATGATCATCAAGATTATCACTCTTTTGATTGTCCTCTTGTGTTCGTAATACAGTGTGTCTGTAAGCTGACGTTCTTGTTGAAACTTATTCGCATGATGAAGTTAACCGAAAAGTTTATCTTTTCACCACTTTTTTGATAGTCTAGAGAAGTTTTCACAGTTCTATTTTTGTTTTCTTCCTTTTTGGATCAGAATTTCTCATTTCCTATAAAGTCTAGAATAAGCTCTCTCAAGAAGACTTATCTTGAAAAGGTTTTTGTCTCTATCTCTGTCTTGCGATGGATCTTAAAGTCAGAGAGAATACAGCGGGTAGCTTTTTTCACTGAAAGTTATCGATTAAGAAAGAAAAAGAGGAAGAGAAAGAGAGAATTTTATCCACCGAAATATCCAAAATTGATTGTGATCAGATTATCAATTTGATCCCACACACATACAAAAGATACAGGTCCACAAAGCTTTCTATGAAAGAAAATTTATAGACAGAATTTTTTGGCTCGCTCTCTATTCTTGATATTCACTTATAAATATAAAGGTCATCGTTGAGGGAACTCATAACTATACCTCTCTTAGTGTTTCATGAGAAACTTACAAGATTGATTTTCACTTGGTTGACAATTCAGGTCACACCATCGGTTGATTCTATATTCTCACATCATCATTGTATTGAGTATAGCCATGAGAATCATATTCCATGCTAATTCAATCACTCTATCCTCTACTGATCCATATTCTATCATATTCTACTGGTGAACTTTTTTCCATCAATTTTCATGGAGAAAATTTTATTTCGATAGCCAAATTTCATGATAAAAAAGCTCTCAACTGATTCAGCTGATATTGTTTCATCTTCTATTCAATAGAAAGTCTATCTCGATTTTTACATTATCTATCCTGATACACCTTTCTCCAGTATGACCTTTCTTATACTATTCTTCACCCACAGACACAATAGCAGACTTTCTCTTAGTCGTGAAAAGACTATAGTCAGACCCCAAAATAAGATATTTTCCCAACAATCACACCTTTCCACTTGAATCGAGAATATCATTTGTCTTCATTAGTATTTTGTTGACACATTGCGAACTTTACGATTTCAGACACATACACAGACTCATTGAAGAGAATACGTTACCTAAGTCCATGGTGAATCTGATCATGCTTAAATCAGCCGATTAGATCAAGAGGAAAGAAAGATTGAACAGGGAACAATCAAATATTTGGAAGCGAAAAAAAGAAATATACATTTGAAAAGAAAGGTCTATATGCTTTGTGATTGATTCTTCATTTGTAATCATGAAGTATATTGTTCTTCAGTATGTGTCTGGGAATATCAGATGATGAAGATTGATTATCCACCGAAAAGCTATCAAATGGATTCTTACTATTCATCATCACAATTCGATATATAATGTTAGTCGCCATTTAATATGGGATAGAAAGAAAATGAATGCCTTACAACTTTGTTCGATTTTCTCAATGGAGAGAATGAAAAAATGGAGATCTCAGGTAAATTCCTCCAGGAAAAGAATGTTCACCCAAGAGAAACTTAGAGGACAAAAATCCAGAAAGACTTGATTATCCCAGAGTGATTGGAGTAGGTTTCACAATAAGATCATGGCAAATTATTTGTGTGGCTACATCACTTCAAAATTTGAGATTCAAAGGAACTTCACAAAAATTCTAATAGCTATGATCTGCTTTCTTTTGATTTCCATGCCGACCATTTCTCATCAACTACTATCATTCACAGCTTTGATTTTTTGCCAAAAAAATTTTCATAATAGTTCTGATTGTGAGCTTCTTTTGAGTGAATATTTTTTTCATCCTCACTTCCTCAAGACATATTCAAAGATTTTCCGACTATTGTCATTACTTTGCACTGACGATTCCAACAACAATTGGACCATTTTTTGGAACTTCCAATATTCCTTGTTCACTTAGAAACTGAACAATGATCTGAGAATATTTGCACTTACAAGAAAAGAAAGAATTCAATAATTTCGCTTTGAGATGCATTTATTTGAATGTTTCCTCTTCCACATACGTTCATTGATCCTAATATTGCCCATATACAACCATGAGTACACATGATATTGGGCTCATATCCTATCCACATAACGTATATGGACAAAAATATATATATATATACATGAACGCGCCTCGATATTCAGCATTCTACAAATAGCATTACTGTTCCATAGACATGCACGTATGAGCACATGTAGTATTCTTTATTGTTCTTGTGATTCTGGTTGATCATTCTGACGAGCAACTGTACCCAAAAAATAAGCTGACTTGAAAGAAAGAACTGATTTTTCAAGAGAGACACCATGAGCAAGCTCAATGATAAATTAATCAGATACAATTGATGGATATCGAAATTAAGCTTCGCTAAGGTGAATTAAAGTAGTGAGAATTGTGATGAAATTAAGTGTGGAAGAGATAGTCACAAAGAGCGAGAAAGAGAGGGAGAGAGACCAAAAGTTCAATAGTTAATTCACCAGATTCATCCGATTCTATCACTTGATCTACCTGCATGGTGTGGCAAAATGCTACTGAGAGAATCGTACACTCATCAATGAGACTTAACTAATGGATCTACCACTCGGCTTAATTAGTGTTGTTAGGAGAGAGAGAGATATTCATTCATGGGTCATGCAAGATGACACATACTGAATGATATTGGTAAGAAGAACAGTTATGTTTGGCCACTATTTAATCTATGAGGAAACTTTGCCCTCATTCTTTTGGTCAAGTGTTATGACTTTGTGAAGCTCACTTAAGAAGTTAGCTGATCAAGAGAAAATTTATAGGAAATTTTGGTTACTCCTGATCTTTGGGACATAAATTATTCACATCATATGGAGAGAAGATATATGGTATTCTGCTATCCAGAGTAAAGCACGCTGGAGAGAATGGAAGAGAGAGAGAGAAAAAATCCAAATGATAAATGAATACCAAAATGAGATGAGCTCTGTGTGTTATGTGGTTTGAAGTGGAAGAAGTAGAGAACCGAAAATCATATCTACATCATCAGCATTCTCTGATGCTTTGACTTTTCGATGGCAACTCTTGATGCCCAGTTAAACATGCGAAAAAATGGGAGAAAGATAAAAAACAGAAGATTCTTTCACACTTGTTATCATTTTATTCTTGTACTTCTCAACAGAAAGATATTCCATCACAATGATTCATTACTCCAATAAATAAGATGAGTTTCTCTTTATACATTAATGTGTTTGTCAAAATTATATACTCTCAAAAGTTTCTGATTTGTAGTGCAATCAACAAAAATTGTCGAAGATCAACTCAGCAATCTTGTCTCTTTTGATCGCAGCTTACACATGTTTCACTGATCTGTTTTATTGATCCAATTTAGTGTCTATCAGATACTCAATTTACATATACTCAAGTTTCCCCAGCCCATTTTTATATTCAGCTAGTGTTACAATGCCAACAAATAACCCATCGAAAGCGGTTAATTATCATAGTTTTTCTCTGAAATGATCACTCTAGTAACATCCAATGAATATACATGTATATCATAATTTGTATGCCTCAATCATTCAGTCTCATTTTCAATTAGCTAGAATTGAGTTGATAGTGCTAAGCGGCTTGCTATTCTCATTTGACAATGAGAGTGGAGTTCATTAGTTGATAAAAATTTCAAATATTATCTTAACGATCACATGGAGCGTTGATCATTTTGATTGCGAAATTTTCTACTGTTATGATTGCTCTCATGTATTTCAAATTCAGATGTGTTAGTTACAAAAATGCAATACCTTATACTTGACCAGTGTCAGCCAGCAAAACTTGAGTCTTCTTACAAATCTTGTTAGCCATTTCATATTATGTTATGTGGTGTCAAAATTTTTGACTGGAAAGAAAGTTCAAATGTTGAAAGCAGTCAACTTGAATGTCAAATATTACTTCGAAAAGTGAGGCAAAATTTCGGTTCCAGCTGATCTGAGGATCCAGCTTCAATCCAGCGAGAATAGAAATCGTGTCTTTCTTTCATCCAGAAACATTGACCATTAAATTATGAATACATACATGTTCGAGAACTATTCCATTCATATTTTATATTTCAAATAAGCTAGTCTTCACATGAATCATTCTTCACTTTTTCATCTCTCTCTACCTTGATTTCAAATTTGTCACTCTGATGCTCATGAACACTTCGAAAAGATGCATGTTTTGACTCCATGAAAACCCTTGACCCTACCTTTCATTTGATCTTCTCTCATCCTGAAAGTGAGCAGAAAAATCCATACAATTGCAACTCTGAAATGAATTTCCGATTCAACTTAATCATTAACATCATCAATGAGAAAAAGAGACAGATAAACTTCTTTAACAGATTCAAATATCTCGGTATTCAAGATTAGAAACTTCTCCTGGACATATGTGATGTTGGCATCAATTTGAGAGAAAACAATCTGAAGGCAAAGTTGCTCAGCATTTACAGGATCAGAAAATATTAATATCTTTTCACAATGTAGAGTGTTACTTGGCAGCATCATGAGTGATTAATTCAAAAGTGGTAGAAATAAAAATAATGATGACCAAATGAATTATGACCAATCACATTAAAGAACCTTGTCCATTATTATTATTTTCTTCTCTTCTCTCTCTCTTCAGACCCATACAGCACGTTTGAAACTCATCAGTCGAATTGGATACTCAGTTTCATTGATAACTCTGGTCATAGCTTTACTCATATTTTTACTCAACAAGTAAGTTGTTTGTAGTCTCAATTTGTCCCCAGCAAAACATTAGCAAAGAGATTGATGACTGATGGCTAAAATACACACACACACATACTATTCCCCCCTTTCTATTTGATCCTCAGGCGCCTTCACTGTCCAAGGAATAACTTGCACCTTCAATTATTCCTCTCATTCATCATCCGAGCACTGTTCGCTCACCGACAAGTTTCCCATCTGAGAAGATCAAAAGATTGGAATACAACTTCTCATGTGAGCATCATGAAAATCTTCCATCACAAACTGAACTTTTTTTCCACTTTCTTCTTCCGCTTTTCTCTCTTCCAATATTTTTATCCAATTACTTAGCTCTTTTTTTCATACTACATTGAAAATAACGTAAATCATCACCATACAGGTTATCTCAAATTTAATGAAGATCATAAAATATACAGCTATATTTCTTTTTTCTCTTGGGAAGTTATTCTAAAAAATCGGTGTCGTTCAACGTTTTTTCCTTGATCTCTTCTCACCTGTCTATGTGAATTTGAGACTTAGATTATTGATAATTTTATTTTTTGCTAAATATACCCAGACTTAAACAAAATACACGTCTCTTAATTATCCGAATATTATCAAGTGATGTTTCACTAATTCATATCTTCGGGAAATATGGAATAGAGAATTTTGTTCTTATTCTTATTAGGAAAGATTTTTTTTCCTTATGCAACATTTCCTTATCCTTTTCTCGATGATTTTCGATTATTCTATCTGATTTTGAGTAAAGAACATGGGTAACAATCGCTTTTTCCTATCTAATGATGTCAGAAACTCATCACAATTATTTTATTTTCATCTTTCCGAAGAGATTCTCATCGATAATGAATATTAATCATTTTATTTGATCCAAGAAATGAGGAAGAAAATTCTCATAATCATTTATTCATATTTTAATCATCTTCCCACAGACTACCACATGCAAAATGGTCACAGTTGTTTGGCATTACTCATTACTGGCCAATTATAACTGGTTACTCATGGAAGGTTTATATCTGCATAATTTAGTATTTTTGAATGTATTCAATGATAATTCAAGCATAATCAAGTATACCTTCTTAGGGTGGGGTAAGCATCTGATCGAAATCTTTTCCCTACCAATCATTAGCAATTCTTGAGATTCCACCCTAATCTTCATAATTTCTTCCCTAAAAAGCGTGAATTGTGGAATTATTTTTCTCATTCATCATTCTCTTCATCAATTCATCAGGTTTGCCAATACTATTTATTGTTCCATGGGTCATTGTGAGAATTCTCTATGAGGACAGTGATTGTTGGGTGATGAATATAAGGAGCAGCTTTTTTTGGATCATCAGAGGACCCATCACCATGTCAATTATTGTGAGTTTGATAATAGAAGAAAAAAATAAATAAATAAATTTGTCTAACTAATCGTCATCATCCACGTGGAAATGAACACGTGATGGTTTTCATGAATGTAATAATCGAGGAAATGTGGGAAGAAAAATTAGCTTTTCTTAGCTTTCTGGCAATATCTTGTATGATATTTTTTATCTTTATAATCTCTTCTTTCATTTATTTCTTCTATTTCTCAACATACACAGCTGAACTCAATACTCTTTATCAACATAACTCGAATATTGTTCCTCAAAATGTTCTCAACGCCAAGTTTGCCTCAATCGTCCAGCCATCGGTATGGAAAGTGGTTCCGGTCAACATTGGTATTGGTTCCTCTGTTTGGAGTCCATTATGTGTTACTTTTGATATTCTCAACTTTCGCTTCAACCTCGAAAAGAATGGAAATCATATGGCTTTACATTGACATGCTGTTCACATCGTTCCAGGTAATCAATATGGAATAATCATGGCCAGATGAATGAACACAGATGATTTGTTTCATTTTCCAATTTTGAATCACAAATGTTGTATTTTCAATTTTCCCTCCTCTTTTGTCAGGGATTTTTTGTGGCTCTTCTTTACTGTTTCCTGAATGGCGAAGTTCAATCGGAATTGAAGAAACTTTGGAAACGACGTCGAAGCTCAAGTAATTGCTCTGGATCAGCTACATATCGAACAATGATGACACAATCTATGTCCATTATCAACAGATCTCGTCGAGATTTGACAGCTCGCAAAGAATCAGACAAACTTTGGCCGGAACGAAAAGATGGTGTCCAATGTGCAATCGATGGAAACGCTACCATCAACAATAATAATAACAGTAACAGTAACAATAATCACCGTATGGAATTAGGATACGTCATGAAGTGAATCTCGAAATTGTTTATGTCTCTTTGATACCAAATAAAAAAAAATCTTCAATGAATATACAATCAGCTTATATTGACTCCATCGAAACGAGGATCATGTTAAATCAGTTGATGTAGATGTTGTTGACTCGAAGTATGCTAAGAGAAACCATTTCATCGATTCGCTGAAAATTAAGAAATAGGATCTCAGTCTCTAGTCTTAGGATAAGCAGAGATACCTTTATCTCTCTGAATGGATCCAGTCCATGGTTCACCAAGGTGTATCAAGCCATGCGAAAAAAATTTTTTCGTAATACTAACATGATCTTTTTCCACCTTCAAAGTTGATAAGTGATTCGACAGAGTCCCAAACATATGGATAGACTGAGATGATTTGATTCAAGGAGATATAAACACAAAATAGAAAATTCAAAATGAGAAGAAAAATTGTATAAATTGCATTGTATAAATTCGTATTTTCGAAAACAACCAAGCCTCAACAATATCTACGTACTGTAATCCAGTTGATGATGAAAAATTACCTGAAAATATGATGGAATTGAAATTCTGGTAGTTTTAAACAAGAAATTAGATTTTTTGTTGGAAAAATTGGTAACCTTCCAAGTAAATCCAGGACCATAAGTTGTACGGTGTAATAAGTATAGCGCGAATCGACGAAGGAATTATTAATACCATGGAAATACTTGCATTGGTGAACACTGGGTGGCGAGAGTTTTATCGGTAACTTTTGGGCATCCAAATTTTGTGGGAGCTTATTTGAGGGGTTGTGGTGAAGAGTATTCTCTCGAAATTCCCACGCGAACATTGTGAAAATAGAAAGCGTTCATCATTCCAGTTGGCCTCGTAAAGTGCACCAAACTTTTCGATGGCACACAAACTTTGAACGTTGGGCCTATTGTAACTTTTTCTCACATTTGAATTTAAATGTGCTGGGAAAATTTTCAATCAAATTATGATGATTTTTGAAAGTTTAATTTCGAGTAGATACTGTTGAACATTTAATTGTGTGTGAATTGTGTTTCAGTAATGATTATATGGCAAACAATTTTTGTTAACGAACTATGGATAACTGCTCAAACTTTTCTTATTAAGTGATTTTCGAACATGAAATGAGGCTTTTCATGATTTATTGATCCTGATCCCGGTGATATGAGATACAATTCATCAGAAAATCATTCGAAAAAATATCAATTTGATGGTGTCTTACTTGTAAATGAGAGTTAACTTGAGGTGCAATATCATAATTGAACTCCATTTGCGTTCAACGTGTTAACCATCAGAGATTATATTCTAGTCATCTGAACAGTTGCGACTATGTATTTCATGGTAAGTTGAACATTATAGCAAAACTAGGAAAAGTGCCCACAATTTGGACAATTAATTTGAATATTCTCATTGTTTTTCCTCTTTATTCTTCTCTCTAGGCTCTATTAGTTTACTTCTTCAGTTCCATTCTTTTATACATCTCATGTGAGCTTCCAGGAAAAATTCCATTGAACAACTTCACCAGAGTATCTGAATTATCTCAAGCACAATCACAATCACCACCATCATCTTCATTCAATTTATCATCAATCGAATCCATCAAAAGCCAAAATGACTTTACTTTGACCAGTGAAGGTGAAGATGGTCAAGCCATTAACTTTACCAGTGACCATACTAGGACATTATCTCATGAGTTTGATGTGAAAAAGCATACAGATCATTGGGAATACAAATATTCTAACAGTAAGTGTATTTGATCATTTTTGTGTGCGATACAAATTTTGCCAACTAAACCATTTTGCTCTCTACTACTAGATGTAGTATGTCTCTGATTCGAAAAGTGTCATGAAAGTTGAACGATAGAGAGGAAGAAAAGAGAAGAAGATGGACGATGGAAAGTTCTACTCTATGTTCTCGATAATGGATATATTGGAAGAGCGAAAAGTAGGAGGAGGAAGATGAATTTATCTTCTCTCCTCTCCTCATAGTCTCTCTTCTCTTCCTCTCTTTCTTATAATCGATTCCAATCATTATAAGGAGCGATTATAGCATGTGTCATGTTGTTAATTGTGGCGCTTGATATCGTTTGGTGAATAACCGTTTAGGGCCATCATCAAGCTCAAATGTATCCATGATTTGTCTTCGTCTATACATAATAAGAAAAGTGAGAGAGAAGAAGAACAAGAAGATGAGGAAGAAGAAGCAAAAGTGATGGTAAGAAATATGAGAAGATGTACAAAATGAAAGCACGAGATGAGGAAGAGAGAGAGAGAAGAAATAAAGACGATAAAAGTGGGAGGTTGAGATATATACACAGATATACACACATAGTACCGCTTGATATGGAACAAAACACAATGAAGCATTGATACAGTTTCCTCTCTATTCTTTGATGCTACTTTTTCTCCTTCAATTCTTGCATGAATGTCATATTTGCCCAAGTTTCTATCTTGATATTTCGTGCGATACTATGGAACAGAGAATATTTTCCAGTGCATTTCGAATAGGCCATTGATTTGAAATCATGAGGCAAATAAGAGAAGTAAAAAAGGGAACAACAAGAAAAAGCGATCTTGTCAGTTTTCTTGGAGAGAAAAAAAAATAGCTTCATGATATAAAAAAGTACAGAGAAAAAAGCGTGAAAAGAGAGGAAAACAGAGGAGAGAGAAAAAAAGAAATGAAAACGGTGTTCATGCATTCATTTATCCAGTTCAATGGTCAACCCAAACTGATGGTGTCACTTTATGGTTGATAGAATATCTAGACACACTGATAAACCAGAAGAAGTCAAATTTGCAAAATTTGCAAATAAGAAAAATTCCATTCCTAGATTCTCTCTATTTCTATTCCATTCTTTTTCCTTGCATTTATGAATCTCCAAAATAATGGTCTGTTTGGCTAGAGGAGAGAGAGAGAGACATGTGAAGAATAGGAACCATTGTGCCATGTAACCCAGAAATGTAAGCCTTACAATTTTCGGATGTTTCTCATTTCCACGTTCCTTTGTTTCTTTCACTTCTTTTGATAACATTTTCGGTAAGATAGTGAACATATCTTGAGGCAAATCACTTGTGTTTTTTCTTTTCCTCTCATTTTGGCCTTATTCCTTTAGCATGGAGTATACAATTCAAATCATCATGTATATGCGGTTTTGCTAGACTAGATATTTGATGATACCGTTGAATCAACTTGCTTCGACTGTGTGTGTATTGAATCTTATTTTTTTCTGCAGATCAAGTAAGATCACATCTAGTGTGATCAACTTTATTCCATGATGTATGTATGTGTGTTTATTTTAGCCCAAAGAATACATCTTTGATCAGCTTTCTTTTCATTCTCAATATTTTCTTCTCTCTACTCCTATACCTTGCAAGTCTAATCTTTCTCTCTTATACTTTTTCCAATTCAACTGATCACACAGAATATGAAACCTGAAACGATATCTGAACAATTTTCATCCATAAATTAGGATCTCCTTTTATATTCTCGTTCTCATTTTTCCTCACTTTATTCTTGATTCCCATCTATGTGTATGTATGTGTGTGCAATGTTTTTCTTACACAATCTCGCATGATTAATGAGCTTGATAATGAGAAAAGTAAGTCAAGTAGGATTTTCATAATGGTTTAGCGTAAATTCTCTATAAACAAATGGCAAAGTGAGAAAGTTTCCTGGAAATGTATGTGAGCCCACAAACGATTTTCAACCCAAAAAGAAGAGGTGAAGAAAAAGAAGCTATCGAATTGGCTAGGAACAAAAAAGTACCAACTAAAATATACACTATTTTTTTCCCTTTCGATCTTCACATTCACTTGTGTTCACAGTAATCCACCTCTTTGGCAATTTTTTCTACTTTAACCATGTTGTTGAAGTACTGTTGAGATCTCCGGTATTTTGCTTGTTCTTTTTTTCGCTCTTATGCCACTTAAAGGATACACATTCGAACGATTTAAATTCTCAATTCAAGAGTGGATCGTAGAATTTAACACACAACGCACATGTAATGGTATTCTCATCTAGAGTTCTCAAGCTTATTCACACTGTTTCATAGAGAATCACAACCATAAGCTATCTGGAAGGGCCCATAGTCATCAATGAATTATCAAATGATGAACTTCACTCTAGTTTTAGGGGATAAAGTCGAATAGAAAGAAAAACACCTACCTCTTGGTTCAATTGAGTGACTTATGTGGGCTTTCCTTCTCCATGTTCATTGTTACTGAGCCCCATTGACCGATATACTATCTGTTCCATTCAACTTGATGCTCATAATCAGATTATTTGATTGCATGAAACCAATCGTGACCAGTATACTTAACACATTTTTACGATCTTCCTCTTGTTCTTTTTGCGATTCTCTATACTCTTCTCTATACTCTTATTTTTCTGTCCATTTGATCAACACTTGAGGCTATTTATTGGAAACCCTATTTCTAACAAGAGACCGATTAATTCGATTCAAACAATTGATTGAAATTGAGCTCAGAAAAGGAAAATCAGTAAAAAAGCAATGAAATCCTCTTTACTTCAGTAACACAATAGACAGACATACACAAAAAGAAAGTGTATAAAATTCGAATTTTCTCAAGAAACATCATGTGATGATAAAATTCTATCTCAGTGGATGAAAAAAGCTTTCAGATACCAAATGAAATAGACAGATTTTCCCCGCAGCATTGATGGAATTCTTATTTCAGAGAAAAATTTCAAATGCAAATTGCAAAAAAAAACTATCGGACTTCAGCAAAATTTTTCAAACAGATTGAATCATATTCTATCTGTTTGATGAAAAAAGCAAGTTTTACTCACAGATTCAATATTGTTACCGTTAAAAGCTTCTCTTCCTCTTTTTCTCTCTTCCATGGAGACATTTGAAAAAATTGAAGGCTCAAGTGAAAGACATTCATCGGTTATGTTGGACAGTTTGAGCCAAACAGCATGCTGGTTATTCAATTTGTGAACAGAAAGAGAGAGAGAGAGAGAGAGAGAGAGAGAGAGAAAACCTTTCGTCTTTCATTTTCACACACACACAAGTTTGAGGCACACCTCATATTGATTCTGTGTCTAGTTACTGTATATCCATACGGCTCAAGTCTGTAGGAGGAAACATTTTCTCTTTTTCCATCCTTTTCCTCAACATCATGTCCATGAATTGAATCCATACACTACAGAATTCACAATCTCTAGTACAATATATGTATGGACAAGATCAGTTATTGTGTTGTTGTGTGTCCAGAGTCTAGGCGAGAAAATCCGATGTCTCAAGATGAAAAAAAGCTACTACTAAACTTGCTACCCCAAACTTTTTCTATCATCCACACATGGGTCAATAGTTGTTCGTATGTCTATCTGGGTTGAGAATATATATGTGCTGAGGGATGAGAAAATGAAAGATATGAACTATTAAAGCAAAGGCACACACACACATATAGCCTATTGCTTGTGGTGTCAATCACAATTCAAAGTGATTTGACATCAGCCTCATGTTAAGTCAACATTTTGCTCTTCTTCATCCTCTTCCTTTCTCACATGGGCAGAAACACACATAGACACAGCATTCTCTTCCTCTCCAGAGACATTCTTTTCTCCAATACACCTTTCTTCTTTTTTTCTTAACATTATATTATTGCTGTTGATCTTTACTCTCGATGCTCCCCAGAATCAATGTCCAATATTATTGATAGGCTCCACAATAGGGAGGAGGGGGGACGAAAGAGAGAGGGAATAGGGAATCCAAGGAAGGAATCCATCGAAGCACACAGATATGTCTTCTGAGTAAGACAATCTTGAGAAAGTAAAGGGAACAAATTTTGCTCCTGCTTGTATATATTTTTCTTTTCTTCTGGCAGTATTTTTACCCGTTTCATAGAATATTATACCAATTATTAGAGATGATTTTTTTCTAGCCTCAAAACAAAAAAGAATACAGAAAACTTTCTTCTCTCACTCACTCTCTCTTTCATTCATTCATTTGAGATATAACTTTTTCTTACTTGTTCAATATTACCCACACTAATGAATGTGTGTGCCTTTGAAATAAGCTTAAGACTAGAAGAATTCACATCGGATAGGGAATCATTAGTACCATGTGGATGAATGCTACTCATCGGAGTCTGGCTACTACTCTCCATGTCCATATGGTAAAAAGAATAGCGTTCAACTTATTAGCATCCATCATCAGAGCTCTTTTTTTTCTTCTCATATTATCAGCTTAGAAGAATCCTTGAAAACAGAGGAAAAGACAAAATGTCGATCAACATTCGAACGAATACAATTCTGAATACTTTTGCCAAACAATTCCTTCCCTGTAAACATTGTTGATCGAAAAAGTGATCGAGCATGGATAGGCCTTGTGATTTTTTGAAGGATAAAACTCATCAAAAGTCAAATCATTCCCATGAAATCTATGGAATCCCCTGGCATAGTAGCCATCCCATAAGGAGGCATTCTCCATTTCAAACTGATGCTCAGATCAAATCATGCAAGTAGCGTTATTTTATTGCAAGCCTCACTCATGTTATGGAGAGAGAGAGAAAGAAAGAAAGAAAGAAAGAAAGAAAGAAAGGAAGAGAGAGAAAAAGCAAAGTATAACATATTCTTATTCCGCTTTTCTGATGATGATAGGTTTCATCATCATGGTATGGGTGACACATGTCAAGACATTCACAAAAAATGGCTCCAAAAGAATAGTTCTACATACACACACATAACATGAACACTAGTGAAAGTGGAGAAATCAAACTCAGAAATAGTTGAAGAACGAAATGATATTGTGATGGGAGAATATTTTTTGGAGGAAAAGAGAGAGAAGAAAAATATCATGATTGAAATAGCTTGATGCAATTCTTCACCCACAAACAAGTTGAGAGTGTAAAAATAAGGAAAATTGGATGATATGGAAAAGTTCTCTTCTTTCCTCTGCTTGTGAGCGATTTAAACCCAAAGAATCATGATGATGGGCTGGCCTGATGCTGTATGCATGGGGAAAAAAAGAAACAAACTGTTCAGAAAATAATGGAAAAGAATCTATCATATTCCATGATGAGAGTGAGATTATTTCTTATTTCTCGCACAGGACAGGAGGAGATAAAAGCTAGAAGTACATTGTATTTGCGCAATATATGTAAAATGAAATGCTATTCACCAAAGATTGCTGGTAACACCGAGATGAGTTTCAATTGGTAGTGATATCATTTTCTTGATAAATCTTTGAACAAGAGATACACAATCAGAGGGAAAAGCTTTTCGAGTTAATATCATAACTGTAAAAAGCTTCACAAATTTCAACTTAAAACTTATGAAAATTAAATTTGGGTAAAAGATTTTCGAGGGAAAAATGAATTCCCTTCTCTCTTGTGACACTTTTTTCTTATACCACTATCAAACAATGAATATATACCCTACAAATACATATATATTCGAATTCCCTGTTCACTCTTCAATTGTGATGATCCTCTAGGAAAAAGAATTGTCTATTCTCTTCGTTTTATCCATCTTTCGTTTTCAATTTTTTTATCTCTACAGTATGGTGAACAGAGATGGATGAATGAAAAAATGCCAAGCCAATATCACTAAGTAATGGGAAGAATGGTTGAAGTATTGGACTAGGAAGTGGGCAAAATAGCGAGAGAGATAGGCATGAAGAAAAAAAGCCCGGGAAAATAGAGGAAAAAGGGATAGAAGAAGGAGAAGATGATGATGAAAAAAAGTGGAATGAAGAATAGAGGGTACCAAGAGAATGGAAAAGGATCGAAAAAGATGAGCATCAGTTGGTAGTATTGAAAAAGAAACGGAAGATAAGCAAGCTCAATGAAGTGAGAGAGAGAAAGAGAGCAAAATTTATACCGATGATACTAAGCGAAGAATAAGAAATACCGCCAGGAAATGAGTGATTTATTGTTAATTTTGTTAGAAAGTTTGGAGAGAAAGTACAATTCAAAGTAGCAACTTAAAACTGGTAAAAGATAGAAGCATAGGGAAAGGAATAAGACACACAATTCACTTGTGGGTGAAAGAAGAGTACGAAAGAAATAGGATGAGAGAGAAGAAGAGAAAAAAAATCAGTGAGAGGAAGTAAAGAAGTGAAAAAGGAATTGATGAGACTTTGTATTGGAATGAAAAATGAATGCATGTTGAAGAAAAAAGTGAGAATAAATGTCTTATGGAGCAAACTTGCAAGCAAAAAGAAACTGAAAATGATTCCTTCTCGATGGGATCAGTAGAAAGTGCTATCGACACCAGTAGAAGTAGTAGTGGCAGTGGTAGTAGTACTAGTACTAGTGTTGGGGGTGGTTGGGGTGGAAGAGGGAGAGAAGAGAAGATAAGGATAGAAGACAAAGCAAAAGAGATAATAGAGTGATGGGCTTTGATAGGCTAGTAATGAGCTTGTAAGTAAAAAACGAAGAGAGTTGAGAATCTTTTCCTTCTTTACACTTTTCTTTAAACTTTTCTATACTTTAACTGGCATGTGTGTGTGAGCATTGAACAACAACTGGGTTGTCAGTTTGTTGCTACTGATTCATATTGAAAGCAACATCTTATTTTGCACCTTTCATCGTACCAAAAAGTAAATCTAATTCAACACTCTTCTTCTTCCTCTTCCCGCTATTCTTCCACTACTATACTTCTATACTATCAACTTATATACTGGCATTGCTAGTTTATTCGCCTTTTTCACACTCAAATTCGACAATCTTTTCATGATTATCTTCAGATTCATTCTACTCACTTCCTTGAACTTTTGCATTCCTTGTATTCTATCTCTTTTCTTTTACTTGATTCTTTACACTATTAACCCAAAGAAAGAGAAAAGCTTCACTTCGTTCATTTATGAGAGGCCTTGAAAAACCCTTTTCCTTTCAGCTTTCTCTCTCTCTCCTCCACTATCTATGCCTTTTCATTTGGGTGTTCATCTTCCATCATCCGGAGAATAATGAAATGAACTTTCAATTTGGTGCAATTAAAGACATCCTCAACGTAAACTGAATAGGAAAAAGGGGTATGTGTGTGTGGAAATAGAAATAGAAAGAGAAGAAAATAAAATAAAATGAGTAAAAGTTGAAAAGTAATTGTTGAGGCAAACCCATTGAATTTGGCGGGAAAAATGAGTAAAGGAAAGAGAGAGAGAGAGAGAGAGCAAATGTGTGTTAGAAATGGAGCAAAGCTATCAATTTCAACACCTCTTTTGCCACCAACACCACCAACACAACTGGGATCCATCACGATATATATATATATTTCATTCTCATCAAATCTCATTTCGAACTCTTGATGATAGGACCCAAGCAATTTAAGCCATCATACATGTACGCTTGAATCTTTGAGAAACTCTTTTCTCTATTTTTCCGACTAGTGTTGAACATTTGTGGCTAGGCAATCATATCACTCTCTCTCTCTCCTCTTTTCTTCAATGGTGTTGAGAAATATAATATAATCACTTATGTGTGCATGTGGGCCCATTGAAACTTTGTGCTGACCAATTTGAGAATATTCCGATGGATTTGATTTGATTTGAGCTGATTTTGTCTCTCTATACTGTGGGAGAAGAAAACAATAATATTATATATAATAGTAACAATAATAGTAGAAAGAATTATGATATGAGTTGATACAGAAGTGGAAGTTAAAGGATTGGAAAGCCTCTGATGAGTTGAGGAAGGACTCTTGCAATCATTTCCTCTCTTTTACAAATATCATTAATTAGCCTAATTACTTCTGTCTTTCACTCTCACTCTCTCTCTCTCTCTCTCTCTCTCTCTCTCTCTCTCTCTCTCTCTCTCTCTCTTTTAATTTGCATAATTTACGATCATCCATTGAATGTTGGGATGGATAAAGTAACGATCTACTGCATAATGCCTCTCTTTCGACTTATCACCCTGAATTGATGATAAATTCTATATCAAACGCTCACACACATGTGATTCGAAGCATTGATTCTTTTCTCATGAGAATGTGTGCGTGCTCATGGACTTGGAACGCAAAACATTGTGTGATAGAAAAAAATCAACTTTGATAAAATTTCATCATCATTTCAGCTCATCATTAGAAGATTCTGCGATCATGATTCATTTAACTAATCAGCCGATAGAATCTGTTTAGTTTCAAGTACTTGCAAGGATCACACTACACTTTTGCTTATCTCACTTCCCTAATTTTTTTCACACCAAAGGAAATAGGGTGAAAGAAAGAAAAAGAGAGAGAGAAATTCATTTGCCCAATTTTCGTGAGAACAACTCCCATGTCATCTCTATAGAGTTCATTTGATAAACTTGTGATATTTTTTGACAAGTTGCTCAAAGTAAATTCAGAGGCAATCAGAAGAGTGAGGATGAGAGAGAGAGAGAAAAAAAAAGAAGATAAATTCTCAAGACCTCTTTGAGGAGGGAGAAGAGAGGAAAACATTCAATTCTTAGAAAACTTTCTCCTCTTCTTACCCTTACACGACCCTACATGACGTTTCAAACTCAATATAATACAAGATGGAACATGATCTGAATACTGAATGTAGTTTTCAAAATGAATTTATCTTGGACAATAGAAAGGAAAAGAGAGATAGAAAGAGAAAGATGTATTCCTCACTCTGCGTGATCATCTTCCTGAAGTTTTCTTTCATTTTCACATTTTTTTTTCTGGGTACAAAATTTTCACAACTGTACTCGGGGGTAAATCAAGTTGGACATTTTATAGAATGGAATTGATAGAAAATTCGTCCACTCTTTGGAATCGAGAATTTTTTCCAGTAATTTCGGAACCAAAAAGTTAGCTTTTTTTTCTTGCACATTGAAAAATGAAGAAAAAGAGAAGATCCAATAAAGAGAGACAGATAAGGCCTGAATAGCTCTCAAATTTCATAGGTTTGAAAGAATTTGGCAAGATTCCTTTTCATTTCTCTCTCCCTCTCTTTTGACAAACCTCTCAAAACAGCTGATCAGGTACACCAAGCAATTCAAAATTGATGCACTTGAACTGTCCAAAAGTTTGTCAAAGGCTTGCCAAATATACAGGTCAAGCGGAGAATATGAACTCAACGAGGCTAGCAAATAAGACTGGAGAGAGAGAGTGAGAAAGAATCATTTTGACAAAAAAGTGATATTTTTCTTCCGAAGATGAAATACTGTTCACTTCATCAAGTCAAAATAAGGCAGCCAAAGAAAAAAAACGAAAACCTTCCAATAGCGAGCCCAAAACTTTGAGTGAGGTAAAAATACCGTGAAAGAAAGGTGAGAATCATTCACCCTCATTCAACCCTGCCTCAATATATATCCACGTTTTGCTGTATAAACAAAACGTACGAGTACTAGTTCCTAGTATACTACTGTAGTAGCAGCAATAAGGAGAAAATGAGAAATGATTGTGAAGGCGCCAAAGCAAAAGAATATGAAAGAGAATTCTTTCGAGATGATGTTGGAAAGAGAGAGAGAGAGAGAGAGAGAGAGAGAGAGAGAGAGAGAGAGAGAGAGAGAGAGAGAGAGAAAAGCACAAATGAATGAGATGGATGCGCTCGATACAGAAGGTGAGATGGAAAAAATGATTTGCCATCTATCATGTAGTTGTGAAAACAATCCATAAATGCTGGTCTCATGGATGTCATCGATTGTTTGCTGATATATAGAGGGAAGAGGGAGGAAGAGAGAAAGAGAGGAAAAGAATAGGATGCTCTTGCTACAATTTTGCTTAGTGCTAGGGAAACTGGGTTGCAAGGAATCATAGAGCTTGTATTTTGACTTATTTTTGGGGAACCAAACTAAAAGTTGCACAATACATACAACCAAATGGGCATACTTTTACAGGTACATTGATCATGAATGATCTTCCAGTTCTTTCGTATTTTTCGAACCTCATAACTTGTATTCATGAGAGCTCAAGTTTTTCCTTCCACTAAATTCTATTTCAAATGTTATCTACTAGTTCACAGAGATGTGGGTGAACACTAAATCTTCTCTGATAAATATAATTCTTTCTCAATGAAACTCATACTGTATGAATTATCAAAAGAGGAATTTTTTTTGCTGGAGGAAAGAATGATCAGAAAACTCAATTCTAATAACCATTCAAGAGAGAGCTAAAATGCTTTTCATGACAACAATCTTGAGCCAAACAATGACTTACGACTAAATTCCTTCAAATTTTTTCTTCACTACAGTTAATAAAACACTCGATGAAGCGCGAGGTATACGTGTTCTAGTCAATACCTTCAATGCCTCAATACTCACATGCTATACACCTGATGAAAACGAAAGTTTGGCCAAAGTAGTCATCTGGACAAAAAATGGTTCACAATTGAAATTTCCATTACCAGGTAAGCTTTGCTTTTGATCTATAAGAGTATGGAAAACAGAATTCAATAGATAATTTTGCTTCAATCAATCCCCTCTGAAAAAATCTAGCCCAAAAATGAATATAAATACGAGAATAAAAAAGTAAAATAAAACTCACTCAAGTCAAATTATCATTGAAGCACACACACACACATAGACACAGACACACACAATTCTGACTGTGAAAATCATGCTACTGATAAGCAAAGTTTGACAAAGCATGGATGCATCAACACTAGGCAAATTAGGTGGCTCAATGGGTTGCATAAGTCAGCGCGAGTGCTTTTTTCCAAATTTTCCTTCGAATGCTGTCTAAGCACAATTTTCGATTCTTCGTATATATATATATGAGTATAAGAAAGAAAAAAGTGTTCCTTCTCTATTCTTTCCAACTCCGAAGAGAGTTTGACAGTTGAGAAATTCGACTACATTTCTCATGGTTTCTCCTCTCGTACTTTACTACTTTCACTTTAAACATGCTCTGTCTATCCATTTTTCTCGAGCGTAACGAGTAAAAGTCATTCCGTCAGCTGGAATCACCCAAATTGGTTGATATATGAGATGCGATTGGCTGGATAAAATAGTTGCAAGAAGAAAAGAAAGAGAGAGAGAAGATGAACGATATTCAAGCCGAATGGACTTAAATTTTGCAAACGATATTTGAAATCCTTGTTGTTATCGGTGGTTGATTTTTCTCTCCCTCTCTCTTTTCTGTTTGTTTGTTTGCTTGTGTTTTGAGAATACCATTCCAGCATCATCTTCCATCATCAAATCGAAAGATGCTAGCAAACAAAGTAAAAAGACCAATTTTAAAATGCAATATGATATGGCTCCACCAATGGATTGGGTAGAAGAAAATTTTATCAATTTCGAATAGCAGGGCAATTATCCACCAGTTCGAAGCTTGAATTTCGATACTATAAGGAATCTGGATGATGATGCAATTCTTTTCCTACCATCACTCCTTACTACCCACACTGGGATCTTTCTTCTTTTTTCAGCAAAAAATTGGATAGTAAATTCACACTGAACTTTTACAGTGGGATTCAATTGACAGAGAGAGAGAGAGAGAGAGAGAGAGAGAGAGAGAGAGAGAGAGAGAGAGAGAGAGAGAGAGAGAGAAAGGGTTTTTCCCAACTAAAGATGTCTTTCTAAAAATAAACCCCTTCAAAGATGCTGGCTGAAGAGACTCCAATTCATCACCATGATGGGAGTCACTGATTCCCGGGATCATTGTTCCTCGGTAGGAAAGATATATTAGGGAGAGAAAATTTCGGCAAGTGAATCAGATTAATCGTAGAGTGATCAAAAACCGATTCGCTTACCTTCACCACCAGACAAACGCCTCAATCGATCAATGGCTACAACTGATGGTCCTAGAACACTTCTTCTTCTTCACTAGATGGACGATCAAAAGCAGACGTCGATTCGGTCCTTCTCTCTCTCTCTCTCTCTCTCTCTCTCTCTCTCTCTCATCGTACTGCTCTCTCATCTGAAAATCTCTCTTTTTCTTTTTTCTCTGTATCAACGATCATGAAATGACTTGATAGCTAGTACAATATATATTGTTTCAAGTTGACTATTGGTACTTATCGTAAGGAAGAGAGAGAAAAAAGAAGATCACCTCAAAATCCATTGATAATATCTGAGGCGTTTATCATCTCTCTCTCTCTCTCTCTCTCTCTCTCTCTCTCTCTCTCTCTCTCTCTCTCTCTCTCTCTCTCCAAGAAATAGATGATGATGGCTATCTCTCTTCCTTTTTTCAAACTTACAACGGTAACCACCGGTATTTTTCTTACCACACAGTAGTGATAGTTCCATTGAAAATTACATCAAGAGAAGAAAGAAAGAAAGAGAGAGAGAAAGCAAGAATGATGACTAATTCTCCTCTCCCACAAGTACAGTTTATATATATACGAATAAAATCCATGAAGCACGGAAAAAACTCTACTTTTACCTGATCTTCAAACCATTTTTTCCCGAAACTTTTGTTAATGTGTTTGCTCAAGAATCAAAGAAGTGAGATAGGAAGAAAGTAGCTTCTCTACTTATCGAAGATGAACCACGCAACTCAATCTGAATCATTTTGAAGATGATGGATTATCAGCCCAATGGGACTATTGAATCAATGCCATGGAGACTTCAGGTTGGAAACTTTATCTTTCATGGATAATTTTTGGGCTACTGAATTTCTCATGTCTCATAGGACCTAGTGTTGAGAAAGTGATATGAGAGTTGAGTGGACTTGGAATGAAGGACATGCTAGCAGTAGTAGTGTAAGAATCTAGTAAATGAAATGAAGAAGATCTGACATAGATGTCTGCAGAAAAAGAATAATGATATGAAGTCAGGAAAAAAATTGATTCAATGAGAAGAGGCAAATTGAACTATAAATACACATATTTTCTCTTTTTCCTCCTTATCTGTAAGTTGGGAAAGTTTTCCACTTCAAATATAAGTCCATCGATCCAGATCTTCTTTATAGATGTAATTCAGAATCCAAAAATCCTATAGGAAAGGTATATTCCATGATGAAAAAGGGAAGGTACATTTCGGTAAGCAGATTTCAGATAACAACGATGATTGACCTAACAGTCAAGAGAGTAAGAGGTTAATCACATAGGAATTCATTTCCACCAACAGAAGTACTTGTGAGAAAGGGAAAGTAAGTGTATGTCAACCTGCTTAGTTTGAGTAGCACTTTTGATCCATTTTAGTGGATTAGCTGTATAGACTAATAGGACACAAACAAACCGAATATGTTTCATTCATTTGAGCTAACTTTTGTTCAGACTTGTGCTCTATCTTCAAGATAATAGAACTTTCAATGAATTCCCATGTTTTCGTAAACTTTTACTCTACTGTATTCACTACTAGAGCACTTGCCGATGATCGAGGCCAATTCCCAATCGGTAGAGAATCAAACCATTCGCAACACTGTTTGACATACACTACCTTGCTATCTTTCTCTTTCCTTCTCCACCAGTGTTCGAACTATCCATCAGCTCGGTATTCCATCTCTCTCTATCTCACACATTTATCCATTGGCCGGATAGTTTCTGCTACTAGCATCTTGTTACTGGGAAAGAATTTACAGTTCATCTCCGTGGAATTCCTTATTCCTCACAGATGATTCTTCTTCAGCTTACCGTTGATCTACTCACTCATTCAATGGTTCGATGATCTTTGACCATTTTCTAGATGACTGATTTTTTGAGCTACCCTACATCAGATTTCACTGTTTTCCACTGATGTATATACACTCTCTACTTTGTTGTTACTGTTGTCGTTGTTAACAGCACTTCATCATCAACAACAGAGAGAGAGAGAGAGAGAGAGAGAGAGAGAGAGAGAGAGAGAGAGAAAGTGAATCACTTTTGACTATTCACAGTTCATTATGAAAAGCAAGACGAGTACTATGAATTGAAGTGATAGTGAAAATCCTCATGTTTCTAAAAGAGAAAAATAAATAATAAACTGCATGAGACACAGGAATACATATCTTTTCCGCCATAAAAGTTAAAAGTGTATGACTGGGAATTTTTCAGACTTTTCCGTTGCATCATGATTCTCTGTGTAGCTCGCAAGAATGAATGTAGAAAATAAGAAGGATTTTGAGGTACATGTATGTACGTGTATGTTCGGAAGAAGAATCTGGAAGGAAAAGAGAGAAACAATGTGAATCGGATTGACTATATCTCAATAGAAGATGAATTCATGCTTTCAATGTGGAAAAAGGAAAGGTGGAAATCAGCTACTTTAGGTAGTGACTAGACTTACACACACATATACATTCAAAAACTTGAGCATATGGCAATGATCATAAAGTCAAGAATACTCTTCAAAATTGTTGACAAGTCTTTGAAAAGTGGAATCATCATTCAAAAAAGTTTGAATTCTCTCTTGAGCTTCTCATGTTTCCTGAAATACTCCTTCTCATATAACACATATATCTACCAACACATACACACACACTTGATGATAGGTGGTCTTTTCAACATGTTTTGAAGATGATATAAAACCAAACAGCCACTCCAGTCAACACCTTCAAGCTGTATAATATTTTCATCTGTAAAAGAAAAAAGAATAGGAATCATGTGTGTGAGCTCCATTTGATCTGCTTCCAATACATAGCATGTGGCATGGAACAGTAGCATTATTCTATCATGGAAACAATGGCTCCATAGCTTCAGAAGCTCAGAGAATTTGGCAAGATCTTCATACAAAAAGTATTCATCATTAAAATGGAACAATTTAGCTGTAGAATTTATGTTTAAGTAGAATAAGAAGCTCAAATGAGAGTTTCCTAGCAAATTCCTAGTATACCATACATCATGAGTTGAAATATTCTCATGAGTCCTAATCTCTCATAAAGCCAGCAAGCCAAACGTGACTTTTCAAGAGGTAGTGCTTTTAATCTATAAGTGTATTTCCTTAAAAACCCTCTAAATAAATCAATGAAGGCATAGATAATCATGAGCTCTATACACATATACATACTCACTCTACATACAGCAGTAACGATCAAAGTCAAATGCTTCCAAAATCAGTGCTTATGGATGTGGCAAATTCATATTATCAACATTTACCATGACGTTGGAAGCAAATATTTCCATTGGGAACAGTTTAAAATTGATGAAGTCGGCTGTTTTATCCGCTTTCCTCAGCTATCGACACACCATTAAGGTGTTAAGAGAAAGAGAGAAAATTTTGCCATAGTTGATGCAGTGGATAGCAAAATTTAATGTGATGCAAACACACACACACACATTGCATTTCTACGTGAAATCATTCAAATTATTTCATGATAAATGGCTCAGATAAATAGGTACTCTTTCTCTTACATATACACTCATAACCATTCAATAATCAGCATCCAGTGAACATGCGTACTTGATTATGTCCCACATGAATTCAATAGCTTGATTTTCATCAGATATTTTTATTCCCAAATCGGTTTTTCACATTAGCTTTCTCATATCTTTTTGTCTGCATTCCTCACTCTTCATCTCTCTTCCTTTTTCTTTCTTTCTCTCTACACCATTTGATAAGCATAATTTCCGCTTCAATTCATTTTCCTGGTTATCCATTTTACCACCACCACAACCGTTGCTCATTCCAATCATGTTCAAATTGAATTTCATATATATATTCGCTTTCTCCCGCTTCTTTTTTCCTCTACCGATATATTCAAGCACCCTCTTGACTATTCAGCTTTTACAGCATCACCTAGACCATAGAGTTGAAGCATACAAAGCCTCTGAGAGAGAGAGAGAAAGAGAGCAAGAGATGGCAAAAGAAAAGAAAGATGATCATAAAACGAATAAAAATAATGGTAAAAATGAAAAGTGAGAGAGAGAGAGGAAAAGTAAAAAGGAAAAGAGTTGTGAGCTGTAATCGGTAGATAAAAAGGTTGAAGAATGAGATTTTGTCCTTTGCCTTCTACTTCTCTTTTCATTTCTGAATGAAATAGCTTCTAATTATGTGGAAACGAAAGGATCAAAGAGACAAGCAGCTATGGTGAAAAATAAAAGAAGAGAGAGAGAGAGAGAGAGAGAGAGAGAGAGAGAGAGAGAGAGAGAGAGAGAGAGAGAGAGAGAGAGAGAGA
>QZCP01000122.1:5782-30424 GCA_003956705.1 Brevipalpus yothersi
GAGAGAGAGAGAGAGAGAGAGAGAGAGAGAGAGAGAGAGAGAGAGAGAGAGTTTATAAAAGGAGGAAACTGATCAATCGGCCACTATTCAGTTCGATGTTGTTCAATGATAACAACATTGGCTTAGTAGCGCGCCAAAAAGTTACTTCGTGCTGATTATTAAGGGCTTTGGTTGAGAGGAAAAAAAGCAAGAGAGGGAGAGAGAGAGAGAGTAGAGAATAGAGAAAATCACTAATCAACGATGAAAAATGATTTGATGCACAATAATGATGAGAAAAAGGAAAAAATTTCCAACTTTTTCTTCGACGTCTCTCTCAAAGTTCGTTTTGGAAGAACGAAAATAAATTCAATATTGTTCTGGGAAAAACATGAGAGAAAGAGCAAGAGTGAGAGAGATAAAGTGAGTGAAAAATTTTCAGATCCAGTCAGGTGGCAATGGCCTTAGGGGAATCGGACGGAAAGGAATACATATCGGAGTGATGACTTTTAACTGGCTCCTTCTCTCTCTCTCTCTCTCTCTCTCTCTCTCTCTCTCTCTCTCTCTCTCTCTCTCTCTTGGATATGGCTATTATGCGGTCAGTGAATTCTGAGAAAAAAATTGAGGTTCCTGCATGAGTTCCCCTGAACTTTTGATTCAAGAGAAAAGTTCGCCTGAATAGAAGTTCCCTGACTTGACAAGCTGACCTTCATTTTATCTAGCCCACTTGAAATGAGAAGAGAAAAAGAAGGAGAAGAAGAAGAAGAAGAAGATGGAGAAGAGAAATAAGATAGACCAGAGAGGTTCTCTCTCCCTCTCTTTCGCCATCATCTAGTGAATTTTTCTTCTCTCTCTCTCTCTCTTTCTTTTTGCAAATGATGGTGAGAATGATAGTGAGTGTAATGCTACTGATTTTAAGGCTGGTCCTGGTTGCAATAAGAGGAGAGAGAGAGAGAGACATTTTATCACTATCCAGTAAAAAGAAATCAATACTGAATTCAAGGAGACACTTCTTTTGGAAATAAGAGAACTGAGATTTGTTATCAATAATTTACACCAGAGCTATGATTTGAGCATCAAATTCAGCTTTTTGTCAGCTCAACTGGTTTAAGTAAGATGGAAAGCAATTTAGCATAGAGAGAAAGAGATATTCCTCTTTAATTCTCCTAAAAGCAAGATAAAAGAGTGTTCCAGTGTCAGAATAATTTTTACCTGAGTAGAGAAGCCAATATTCTTACTTTATCCGGAAGAATCATTCAACCCCCGACAAGATGCTGTTAAAAAGTAAGCTAGAAATAATAATCGCTTCAAAGTACTCAGATTTCGATTTGATTTTGAGCATCTGTACCGAAAGGTGAAATATGATAGAGTGAAGCTGAATATCAGTGTTTCACGCTTCCCCACACACCACTAGAAAAGGTGAAAAAACATTTAGCTTCAGGGGAATACGAATTCATGAGAGCGAAATCGATGAGGATTCTGACATAAAAGTACACGCATGATGAGCTTAAGGCCCATCTTTACACTCTTTTGACATCAAGAATGTTTCAAGAATGAGTTTAAAAAAAATGGATCCAAATTTTTAGCACTATTAAATGTTGAAAGATCTATTTAAATGTTGTATACACACACACCATTCGTGTGTTCCAATTGATCGAATGGCCTGTTGAAATAATTTCGTTCGGCCCTATCGTTGGTCAAATGAGAATCGTTACGTTGGACCAAAAAAAGTGAGGTGGAGTTGAAGGAAAAGAGAAAGAGAGAGAGAGTGGAACAGGATAATGACATTTTAACCATCGATTAGAGAACTTGAACTTGATCTCTTATACACACACACACACACACACACACAAATTCGTTGCCTGGTTCAGTTAGTAGAGTCAGTTGTGTCCCTTCTATCAATTCGTTCACTTAAAGTGTGTTGTACCTTGGATGTCGGTCGAACACTCGGCATGTTCTCGAACACATTGACACATACACGACGTCGAGTAGACCAATGCTTGGAGCAATACTTTGGGAAGGAGAGAGTTTTGTCGCTCTTTTTCTCTCTCTCTCTATCTCTTTCTTGGGGCAATAAAATGAAATGAATTCGATGAAAATCAGCTTATATTTTCTCAGACTAACTAATTCACTTTATTCGGTAAAACTTGAAGGTCAAAACTCATCAATGTCCTGATCTGGCTGATAATCATAGCCACTCTCTCTCTCAGCAGGCAGGCATACTTTTTTGCTCAATATCTTCTTCTCATATACGGCTAAATGAGAAAGAGGCTAGCAAAATATAATACAGCCTTTTTCTTTTCTTTTTCACCAATCGTTAGCTATAGCCAGCCGTTACTTGTATGTATGTGTGTGTTCACCAGCAAAGGGAAAGAGAAAGACCCAAAAAGAGAAAGAAAGATAGAGAGAGGGATAAACAATACAATCAACACACAACCAGCGAATATAGCGAACACCATACTAACCAGCGGCCACTGAATCAGGCCATCCAGTTCAAATGAGCAAATGAGAGAAAGAAAGAAAGAAAGAAAGAAAAGTTCTTGACTCTATTAGAACTTGTCACTCATCATTACAACTACTATCTACTCTCTCGAAAAAGTTTTTCTCTCTCTTTCTTCTTTCTTCCTTTTCTTTCTTTCTTCTCAAACTTCAAACTTCACTAAAGTTGAAAAAAGTATCCACCAGATGTCACTCTAATAGTTGTACGCAATCGCCCTTGTGCTATCCAATGAGAAGCGAGCAACTTTTTCGCTTTCGCCTGACAATTGTTCAGCGGAGTCTCTCAAGCCAACTTCTTTTCGCTAAAAAAGCTTTTTACTAGTGTTAAGAGCAGACTGCTGCTGCTGCTGCCTGCTTTGCCTTGCTGCTTACTTTTCTTCTTCCGCTGACTCTGTATGTATGTATTGGCTGTGTGTATTTCAACTGCATGGTTTAGCTTGTTGGAAAAAGGTAGAGTGAAAAAAAGGTTTTGCTCTTCATCCATCTTCTTCTTCTTCACTCTCTTTCTCTTTCTCTATACCTAGAGTTTGTGTGTGTATTATTGTATTATTTTCTCTGTGTATATTATATATTATAATATATATCCATATATATATGATCCATTTTTTGCCTGGGTGCTTGGTGGTGTGTATGTTTAATAATTAAAAATTGATTCTCACCGTATCATATCATTGCCTGGGTCGAGTGGTGTCTCGGTGTACGGACAAAGTCCTCGGAACATCACCAACACGACCACTCCAAGCACGTCCTCTTCTTCTTCTTCTTCTTCTTCATCATCATCATCTTCATCATCTTCTTCTTCCACCTCCTCCAACAACCACAACCACAACCACAACACCTCTAACAACACCACCAGCACAAGTAATAATAACAACTCAACCATCTCCAGAATCATGGCTGTTTCAAGGGCACCATCGCCACCGACATTCAATGAAGCCAACACACCAGTGGCGGAAAGCTGGTGTTATACACAAGTAAAAGTGATCAAATTTTCCTATATGTGGACCATTAATAATTTCAGTTTTTGTCGTGAGGAAATGGGAGAGGTGCTGAAAAGTTCAACGTTCTCCGCCGGAGCTAATGATAAATTAAGATGGTGTTTGCGTGTTAATCCGAAAGGGCTAGATGAGGAAAGTAAAGATTACCTCTCACTCTATCTTCTACTAGTCTCATGCAACAAAACGGAAGTTAGAGCAAAATTTAAATTTTCCATACTTAACGCTAAACGAGAAGAAACCAAAGCCATGGAAAGTCAGCGAGCCTATCGATTTGTACAAGGCAAAGATTGGGGATTTAAAAAATTTATTCGACGCGATTTTCTGTTAGACGAAGCCAATGGCTTACTGCCGGACGATAAATTAACATTATATTGTGAAGTAAGTGTGGTCGCTGATTCTGTCAACATTGCCGGCCAAAATAACGCAATACACTTCAAAGTCCCCGAATGTAGACTTCCCGATGATCTCGGAAATTTATTTGATACACATAGATTTAGTGATGTGACATTATGCGTCAATAACAAAGAATTTCTTGCCCATAAAGCAATATTGGCGGCTCGTTCACCAGTATTTGCTGCGATGTTTGAACATCATTTCGAAGAGAAGAAACAAAATCGTGTTGAAATAACAGATATGGAATCTGAAGTGCTTGGTGAAATGCTAAAATTCATATACACTGGCAAATCAAGCAATTTAGAGAAGATGGCCGATGATCTCCTTGCGGCTGCCGATAAGTATGACCTAGAAAGGTTAAAAGTGATGTGCGAGGAAGCCCTTTGCTCCAATTTGTCCGTGGAAACTGCTGCCGATGTCCTCATCCTTGCCGACATGCACAACGCATCTCAATTGAAAGCCCATGCCATAGATTTTATTAATACCCACGCCACTGATGTGATGGAAACTCAAGGATGGAAAGCCATGATAACTGGTAGACCTCAATTGATAGCAGAGGCTTTCCGAGCTTTGGCTACTCAGCAGATACCTCCGATTGGTCCACCGAGAAAGCGACTAAAAACTTCATAATATTCGGATAACCAAATATCATTTGGCATGTAGAAATCATTATATGTAAATTAATCACTCCATCGAGCTTTTTTTTTCTTGCCTCAGTAATCTTTGCAGGTATTCATCTAAATATTTAAAATAACACACACTCTCTTATTTGAACGAAAAAAGAGACATCTCTCGATTTAGAAAGAAAGAAAGAAAGAAAGAGAGAATGAATGAAAGGAAGGAAGAAAGAAAGAAAGTGATAGAGAGAGAGAGAGAAAGAGAGAAGGAGAGAGATGTAAAAGAATGAAATCGGAGAGCCTTCATATCGAAGGCCTTTACATCCTTCAGATAGTGTGTGCAAGCTCAGAGAATTCATGGAACTGAATGAGAAATTCATGTCCTCTCTCCCTCCCTGGTCTCTCCAATCCTTGGATGCAGAATGATGATGATGGAGAGAAAGAGAGGAGAAAGAGCATTAAAACCTTCGGAACGACCAACAAACTCTCCTTCCTGAAGCTTCTCTCTGTCATCTGTTCAGTTCACTTCATATCTTCTTTTCCTCCTCCTCCTCCTCCTCCCTCTATCTTTCTTTATTTCTTTCTTCTATCTTTCTCTCTTCTCTTCCTCCCACTTTTAACAGCTCTGTATTTCGCTCTCCTCTGGCCATGGTGAGAAAATGATATCGTATTTGTGAGGCGATCACTTTGACCTCCTTGCAAACGATGGACCCTAGCAGCCAGCATTCCATCAGCAATACATAGTCTCGTCAGTATGTATTGGTGAAGGCGAAAGTAGTTGAAAGAAAGAAAAATGAACGAAAATTGAAACTCACTCTAATAAAGTCAGATATCGATTTTCTAGTCTGATCAGAGAATCAGGTCGAAATGAAGCGACCGCTCGCTCTCTTCAACCTTATCGTCAAGCAAAAAAGAGAGAGAATGAATCAGATGGTGAGAGAGAAGAGGAAAAGAGAGCAAGCCAAAGTAAAGTCTATGAAAATGAGCTTGAGAGAGATAGAAAATGCTTCTCTAGTAAGCCTAAATATACTAGGAAGAAGGAAGACGAATACATTAGCAAGGATTTGTGTGTATATCTCACCAATTCTCACTCATCCACCCCTCAACCAGAATATATATCTCAGCTCTCAGGACATCGATGGGTCTCGGTTTCTTTGACCTCACTTCTACCATTTTCCGCCTCCTACACTATACTTTCTCTCTCTCTCTCTCA
Source organism: Brevipalpus yothersi (assembly GCA_003956705.1). Lineage (NCBI taxonomy): Eukaryota > Metazoa > Arthropoda > Arachnida > Trombidiformes > Tenuipalpidae > Brevipalpus > Brevipalpus yothersi. The sequence continues at coordinate 11,479 of QZCP01000122.1, forward strand.
CCAATGTTCTCTTTGGTGGTAAATGATATTGATATTGATGTTTGTGCGTGTGTGTGTACGATACTGTTTAGTGTCGATGGATCGCAATATGCGAATATCTTTCCATTTGATCATGTGTAATCACCTAATTGTCATCCTCGCGCTAGCAATGAATGTACACATCCCTAAAACTTATCTTGCTCTCATTTAACTTACTTACATCACCTACTTGCTGGCTTTTCTTTTCTATCATCTTTGCAAGATTGCTTCGAAAAATGAATATGCTCTAAAAATGAATGTGAACGCTCGTAAAATAGGACTGATTTTGAGGAACATCAAGGGGAAAAAGTGAGGAGGGAAAAAAAGAAATACTGACAGCATCAACCAGTTTGGTTCCAGGGCTTCTCTCTCTCTCTCTCTCTCTCTCTCTCTCTCTCTCTCTCTCTCTCTCTCTCTCTCTCGTCACTCATCTCATTTCGAAGAAGCAAATAATCATCATCAGCAGCTTTCATTCATTAACTGTGACCCATTCGAATTGGTCGAGAGGATGAGAGAGAGAGAGAGAGAGAGAGAGAGAGAGATGAAAAGATGAGAAATGAAAGGGGGCAAAGAAAGGAATTTTCGGATGATGCAACTCCGTCGATATGATTTCGATGCATTCCTGAGAGATGAGATGCGAAAGAAATCAATTCGATGATGGAGGAAGAAATTCGAGTACATTGACTTGATCCTGTTGTTGAATGGTGCCAAAGGAAGTTGAATAAAATAGTATTTAACAAAGTCCAATGGATCTGTTACATTTTACCTCATTATTTGGACTACTTATTCGAAATTTGAGCATTCTTGAGACGGATTCATTTCAATCTCATTTCTGTACACAGTCGCTCTCCCACTCAGAACCCACTCCATGTCTACTGTGATGATGTTCATCTTCATCACCTCTATTCTCTAGCATCCATCCCACTTGCCCTAACAATAACGAGAACGAGTGAGAAGTGCAATTCTCATCTTGATTTGATCCGATTTCTCAGCTCATTGTGTATGTGAGAGAGGAAAGAGAAAGAGAAAAAGAGGATAAAGTGTCTTATGTAGAATGAGTGATGCAATCATTTGTCCTCTCCTCATTGTTGTCAGAGTTTTTTTTTGAAATAAGCAGGACATGTAGTAAACATGATTGTAAGCGTGTGTTAACCAGTATCGAAGTTTCTAGTCCATGAAATGAAATGGACTGGTTGATGAGAGAGAGAGAGAGAGAGATGATGATGATCAATTTGGTTAGCAAATTAGTCCGCAGCATCCGAAATTCTCCCTTTTTGATACTCTCTCCCTCCCCCTTTCCCTCCTTCTCTCTTTCATATAACCATTGGAATCTTGAGATGAATCGACAATCCGTTCTCTATTTTTTCCTCCCTTTTCAGATTCTTCTCTTTCTCTCTCCCTCTGATGGTAAACAAATCGAAGTAGATCAAGAAGAAGAAGAAGAAGAAGGAGAAGAGATGAGAGAGAATAAAGAGAACAAGACAGACTTGGCCGAGTTGAATGAATAGTATTTGTGTGTAGTTGTAGTAGCAACAAGAATCGACCTGATCTCGATTCTCACTTTTTTCTTTAAATAGATCGTAATACGCGATTCGCGAATATCAGTTGATTTCATCGTGTCATATAAAACTCTCTCTCTCTCCCGCTCTTTTCTCGCTTCGAATCAGTATTCATACTAATTGATACCTCTTATCATGCCATTGCTAATGTGTGTCCGTTGAGAAGGAGTAATTTTTGATGTCTAATTCCACCATATATTATGTATATATTTATAAATATATACACACACATACACACAAATATGAAAGAATGGTATATAAAATAGGATAAAGAGGATTCACTGGAAATGGAAAATTTTCATCTTCACACAAATGAGAATGGCATGAAAAAATAAATTAATCATTCCCGATTATTCGGCCCTTTCATCCTGATAAATATCAAAACGAACGGAAAAGAGGGAGAGAGATAGACAATTTAAGGGAATCACAATCAAGAGAAGAGAGAAAGAGCGAGAAAAAAATCAAAATGGAAAACAAATGATTTACCATGCAGATCCGTTTTTATTATTATCGAAACGTGTATAGTGAATAGAAAAAGGAAAAAAATTGATGATGAGAAGATATATTTCATCTTCCTCTCAAAGGATCAAAAAAAGTGTGCTGATGATCTTCATCATTCCTTGCTACTCATTCGTCCAAGTGCGCTGAGATAGTTACCCAAGAACGGAGTTTCCCGTGATTTGAAGGTTGCCGGCACTGGTGCTCGAACAAATTCCAATACGGTGGCCTTATCGGACTTACATTTGGCAACTGTTTGCAGGTCACCACACACAAGATCCAACACTTCATCGGCTGATGATTTGAGTCGATCGTGCATCCATGTTACCACTTGCATGGTACCACAATTGCCTTGGGTTGGCTTGGGGAATCCTTTCACTGATTCTAAGCCTTCGGCAAATGCACAACATATCGTTGGAACGATGTCAGGCACAGCAACGCTCGGTAGTCTGCTCATCGAGTAGAGCATTTTGTTTGCGGTTGCCTTAAATTTGGCCAACAAGGAATCATCAATACATGCAAAATGAGCCATAGATTCTGTTTTGAACGGAAAAAAAGAATTTGTCGATCAGAAAACATGGTACGCGTATATTACATAGATTGAGGGTGGCTGAGTGGGTGGTTGATAATGATGATGATACTTACCATCTCGCTTTGTGGTGCACACATATTCTACTGGTTTCTTGATTGTGGTTGAAAACAGTTGAGTCACCTGTTTGGGATAAGCTTCTTGGCATGGAGCATATTTGGACACTTTTTTGCCTAGAGGCTTAGTTTTACTGGATAATGGTGATGATAAATATAATAATGATGATGTTAATCAATCAGATCATAAAATAAAATGAATCAATTGATAAGGTTTCTCTCTCTGCCCCTACTTACTTGCACCATTTATCCATTTTCTCAGGAGTTGATGGTAAGATTGGATTCTCGGTGATCATCATTATCTCCTTGAGAATAGAATCAATATCGTTCAGTTGTGTTTGACATTGAGCAGCATCTAGAAACAGAGAAAATTGAAATGATTATCTGGTAACAATTGAAATTGAAAACTAAATTGTCTATGGTGGAAAAAGTTTTTAGGCATCAAATTAATTACCTGGAATAGGATCTGCTAGTATATAGCAGAATAGAACGGCAAAAGTTGCAATCTGAAGCATTGTGACTACTTTTTTGGTTTTGGTGATGGTGTAAATACAATAATAATACGAATTGCCCTAGACTCGATGGTAAGAAAAGCTACTGACTAACTGACTAAAAAATTTACACTCCAATCGGTTTTTATAGCCTGGAAAAATTTAACTCCCACTCGAACCTTGTTCCTATGGGCCTCAGGGGCTCATCATAATAATATTCATGAACTATCATCCTTCATCATCACGGTGAAGACGTTCTTGGAGAATTTTGATCATCACTCTGGGCGGGAAGCTGGTTGGCCATGATGATGAGCCATGGTTCCATTGGTTTGAGAAGTGGATATCCTTCGATATATATAAAAGATGAAGAAGAGAAGAGAGGAAGAGCAGCATCCATATGCATCATGAATCAAATTTGACAACTTTGTCTGAGATGTAGCTTTGAGCTAGAAATTATTTTCCAAAATTATCAAGAAAAAGAAGAATAATCACATGACTTGATCATGTTTAAATGTTTCTTTTTCCTCAGAGAGATTCTCTCTTCTTGGTAGCCAATTTTTTTTCTTCCTTTTCATCTATTCCTATTCGTAAACTTTCAACATTCTTGTAAGAAATCATCACGATTTTGTCCATGATGATCACTCACCAAGAGACCCACTGATTCTCTTTTGGTAGATATCATGCTGGTCATGGTCATCATTTCTCTAGACCATCAGCATCAGCATCCTCATCGCTTTATTTCATCTTTCTCTCTCTCTCTCTCTCTTGAACAACTTTGGAATGCTTACATTATGGTGATGATGATGATCAAGACTGATGATAATAATATTCTGAGGCCCATCTCATCTTTAGTAGGGCGAAAAGTTCCATGTTCCATAGACAGATCTATGGTACATGAATACTTACCTGTACACTCATAACTTGCATGTAGCCATGTTGAACGTGAACATTTTTGTGCCCCCAAAGGTTACCCAATTTCAGTTTCTCTCTCTCTCTCTCTCTCTCTCTCTCTCTCTCTCTCTCTCTCTCTCTCTCTTTCTTTCTTTCTACGTGATCTACTCTATTCTATTGTTGATAAGCACAATTTATTGGATCAACTCTTAGCAAACTAATATTGAGAATTGAGGTAATGAGACTGACGAGACCAAAATGTTATTAGACAAACATGGTGAATTCCCCTAACGTAATGGTCACCAGTACTATTACTATACCATTATTACTATTACTATTATTATTATCAATTTTTGTGCTACTTAAGCATTTTTTTGTAGCATGTAATCCTTCACTTAACCCTTTTAATCCTTTCTTTTTTGACGAATATAGAAGGGGGGAAGTCAAGAGAAGAGAGGACGAAAAGATATGGGCTAAGAGAGAAAGAAAGAAAGAGAAAGAGATCCGGCGAGATCATCATCAGCTTCATCTGACTGTTCTCATCTCCGTGTTTTGGCCTCATCTTGTCGGCACCCTAATCCAAATCGAGTGAAAGAAGGGGGAGGCTGAAAAAGATATGAAGAGAGAATGAGATGATCCCTTTCTCATCTCTCTCATCTCTCTCATCTCTCTCATCTCTCTCTCTCTCTCTCTCTCTCTCTCTCTCTCTCTTATCATGCTCTCTCACCGAAAATACCATCATCATGCTCTATTACGGTAACAAGTTCAGTGAATACGAACGTTTTGCCGGTTCGTTCTTCTTCTTCGTTCGACCTTTTTTTCAACTTTTAGATCAATTTAGCGCGAATCAGTTTTGAAAAATGTATCTTAGCCGTTAAAAGTGTATATGTCTTATGAAACCAATAAACAACACTGTACAGAGCCTGAACTTTGTATACAATTATTTGATGATCAATTTTGGCCATTGAAAAATTTTCTCTCTCTTCCCTTCAATCAAGATCTAAGATTAATGAGGTTACCACAATATTGTGTCTTCGGAAAGTTTGTCCATAAGTTCGTTAGCAGTATCATCCGAATATAAATGTATATATTTATACTAGTTTTGTAGCCATTCGGATTGAAGTCAAAATGGAAGAAAAAAATCTTGAAAAAGAATAAAGAAAACAAAATTCAATAAGTACTCGATGAGTTATTTGGGATGAAACAGAAAGAAAAAATGAGAGAGAATGAACGGATGGCTTGAATAAGTAAGATCGTCAGTATGGCCTCAATTTGAGTTCAAGCGAAATCAAGAGAGAGAGAGAGATAAATTTTAAATGATGCTATATAAAGGAATTGGTATGTTTTAAGATGATAGACAAAAAGGGAGTGAGAAATGATCTAAAAGTAAACTTCTTGGCCGCAAAAAAAGCAAAAGTCAATTTTCTTTCTCTTCAATAATGTAAGTAATTGAAGTGTTTGAAGAAGAAGAAAAAGTATTAAATTTACATTCAAAGTATAGATACAGATGGATGTGTGTATTGGCAATATATATATTCTGCCACTTTGTATCCTATTTTATCATCAGGCACTATCATAACCGAAAAAATTAGTCCATCCAAAAACTTGAATATTTATCACATTCCTTTACTCATCACACTACCTTTTCCCGATTCCAGTCGCTCAGTAGTTTGGATGCTTTTTCAATAATCAAATAAAGCTTCCAGCACAGTAAGCACAACCGGAACCAAAATGAATGGAATTTTTCCGACCTTAACTTTCTCTCTCACTATTTTCAACGACAATGTTAGTGATCTTGGGAAGAAAACAAAACGGTTTCTCTCTCTCTCTCTTTTACCATCTCATCTGCCCGTCAAAATTTTTCAATACACAAGACAATCCTAATGACCTTTGTCAAGTTACTTTTGAAAATTATACTCTCACAATCAAGCCATACCATGGAGGCTATATACATGATAAAAGGCACACTCATACACTCTTAAATACATATACATGTATACACAATTCAAGTGCACTACCCAAGAACCGTTTTACCATGTACTTGCTGCGTATTCACTTTGAACACGTCCATCAAAATTGATTTACAGCCACGAATAGTGTGAGGACACTTATTAGTGCTTATAAATGGCTAAATGAATCTCCTCGAAATAAAAATGAATCAAGAGAACATATTCGACATTCAGCCACTTATTCTCGAGGTTCGATGAGCTTCGACTGTCACTGGACTCGAGTTGTATATGTATTCACCAGTCTATTCCACTTCTTCTTCTTCTTGATAAAGCTTAGACTGAGAAGGAAATCAAGAAGAGATAAGATTTGAGAATTCATGGAAATGAAATGTCATGAGAAGAGAGAGAGATGATTGTGAAAAGCTGTATCTTCATAAGGCTTCGAGGAAATTGATTGAAACTGAAATTCATGGTGTATATGAAAAGATTTGACTTATTCAACTTTTATCAGGCCTCAAATGGGTATAGTAGACCACTCATCGAAACCTTGTTGACTTATACACTCATGAACGTTTCCGCAATTTCCTTCCTTCTTTCTCTCTCTATCTCTATCTCCTGTTGCCTGTTCAATTTTTTCTCTCTCTCCTTAAATCATCCAATCTAAAGGTGTCACTCGCTAACACATCGTATATCATTACACTCATACACATTGGGTAAGGTAAAAGTGGAAGCTTAATTGGCTAATTCATTAACTATCCAACTATCTAGTTACTCTGTGTATATATGTGTGTGTGTATGAGTGAATTGTATTCTGTGTCTGTATAAGTACGAAGTATCTTTATCAAGCTGCTAAGAGAAACATTTACACACTCATACTCACAGAAGCATTAGAACTCGCAGCTCGAACTATGCCAGTGGGTCAAAAAAGTATTCCAGTATTCGTTTTATTGACGTATTCATCTCTCTCTCTCTCGTCTTCTTCGTCCTCCTCTTCCACTTTCTCTCTCTCTCTCTCTCTCTCTCTCTCTTATTTCTCTCTTGTTCTCCTCTTGTGTCTATGTGAAGTGCCCCGAAAAAAAGTCCACTGGTTAAGGTAATGAAGTGGATACTTTGTGTGTATATGTGTGGGGAGAGAGATGATTTTTGTCACCAACAGCTAAATCGTTTGACACACATTTTCCTCGCAGCTTGTGTATCGTTAGGTGAATGTAAAATCGATAAATTGGAAAATGATCGGAAGTAGAAGAAAGAAAGAAAGAGAGAGGGAGAGAGAGAGAGAGAGAGAGAGAGAGAGAGAGATACACAGAAGCACAGAATCGCAAATGTGCTCTCCTATCATCATTTATGTTTGCGAAGGATATCACATTCAGTCAAGAATGGAGAAAAAAAGAAAGAAAGAAAGAAAGAAAGAGAGAGAGGGAGACTTCTCTCTCCCTTGAGTCAAGGCAGACAAATCGAATGGCCATGATGAAATATCGTTTCACGGCCACCGATTCAGTGTGTATATTTGTTATTCCCTAAACTCACAATCAACGTGCGCACGTTGACAATGAGATGTAGAAAGAGAGAAACATGGTGAAAGAATTACTTCCATAGGTAGATGCAATTGAAAGTGAATGTGATAGAAAGAGAGTTTTTTGGAAGAAGAAAATTGAAATGAAAATTAATTGATCATGAAAACCGTAAACATCGATCTGATGTTCCAATGAAGCGAAAAATAAATAAGCTACTGGAAACCTCTTCCTTCCTCTCTTATTTGTCTTTACTGACGATAGAAAGAGAGAAAAAGAAACTTTAACGGAAAAAAGCAGTTCTAACGTTTCGTTACAGTCTCGTTCGATAGAGTATTTTATATCTCCAATTCTTGAAATATGTTAACCACATAAATATACATATGTATCCGATTGGCTAGTTGTCATCATGATAATTCTCACAGCCAGTGATCCTCATGAAATATGGAGCGTACGATGATGGCCGATAATGAATGTCTATCCACTAATAATGTGAATATAATTTATGGCTTGGTTCATTTACTTTTTATGAGGTTTTGATACTGTAGATTCTATCGACACTGACGATCATACATTTTATTTTATTTTTCTCAGTACACACATACATTTATATGCACGCCGTATACAGATGCCAGATGAATGTATGGGGATGTCAGATATACATCCACAGATACAGGATGGTATCATGAACAAAAATTGGGGAAAATAAGAAATCGATGTCTCTGATAACGAACAGATACAAGTCCACAGGGTGTCCATAAGTTGTTGTTGATATTTTTGCTCACATAGAGAGAGAAAGAGAAAGAGAGAAGTTTTCAACATGTTGGCAATGGAAAATAATAATTTAATGAGACAGATAGATAGAAGAAAACCTTGTACGTTTTTTATTCAGAGAGATATTTTCTCTTCTCTCCATGATGAAAATTTTTCCTCTCTTTGAAATTTTTCTTTCGTCAGCATTCATTCTTCACCAAAATATATCGTCACAGTGATGATAGAGAAAAAAAACACAATCACACTTCATCGTAACGATAATATAAATTGCAAACGAAAAAAAGACTTCAAATACAATTATCATCAATTCTTTTCATCCTTAAATACTTTCAATGTCTACTTGATTTCACAATTTTTGCAAAATCTCTACTTTTTCACTTCTTACTTTCATGCTAGAATATGTTCAATTAAATTCACTATCTTTCTGCACTGATTTAAGGAAACGAATGCTCTTCCTAATTGATCCCATGGACATAGACTACATTATCGTTAGCTGACAGTCTTGACGTTGAGCATATTTTTCCTAATCTTTTTGTGGTCTTTGAACATGATATTCAACTGCTTGAAATATAACTTTTATGATTAATGCTCTTTTTGGCTCACTTTTCTTTGAAATTCAAATTCTAATGCTACATATGACAAGATGAGATTGATCAATGCATTTCATAGTCAAAATTTCACTGATATCAGCTTTGAAATTAGCTTCAAAATTTGCCAAAATTTTTGTGACCCATGAATGGATGTCTCATAAATACACTCCTGACAAATTATCAGATCACTTTGAACATTTCTTGTTCACCAGTTTCCAATGATTAATCAATCATTCATATCTGATGAACGGAAAATGATGGAAATTCAATTGAGAATTTCCGAATAAACTTTCAGCTTAAAAATCGATAACATCAATCCAGAATACTCAAGGTTATTCATCTATTCGACTAGAATAATTCTCTCTCTCTCTCTCTCTCTCTCTCTCTCTCTCTCTCTCTCTTCTTTTTCCAAATTACTTGGTTTCATTGACAAGTCACAATTGAGCATGGCTCAAGATCGGTCAAGGAGATTTTTTCCCATGTACCTCTTGAACCGTCACTATTATTTGCAGAATATATATCGCGTGCTCTTGAGATGTTCTCGGGAATACTTTGAGTATCTATATAGCACTTACACACAATGATGGCCTCGTGCATTAAACAAACACACATACTCTCTCATCGTGGATAGTAACTAATTTGGACTTCACAAATGGGCGGACGAAGAGAGAGAGAGAGAAAGAGAAGAAGAAAGAGAGAGAGAAAATCTTGGACATTGTCATGGAAACTATCCATGAACTATTCTCTCTTCTCTCTCTGATCAATACCATGGGCCATGAACGTTGTGGAGAATAGATTCCATGCGTCAATCTGGCAACCATATCTTATTCAATAGGAATGGGAAACCTTCTAATCTGTGAAATTTTTTTGTTTCAATCTCATTTTGATTGCACACACACATTTATTTGGCAATGATTAAATTTACTCTCATCACACACCAGGAAAACATGGGAAGAGCATCCTCTGGATCGATATTGATGCCCAGAATGTTTCAATCGTTGGAAAGAGAACATTCTTCTTTTTCGATCAAAAAATTGTACTATTTTGGAAAATCTTCACTCCTCATGCTCAATAAACACTTGGAACTTCATGATTCTTTTTTTCTAGGTTAACGATAATTTCGTCAGCTGACACTCTTTTCTAGAGAATTATGTCACTCCATTTTGATTACTTTTGAAGGAAAAAGTGACTGAGAAAGATATTCTTTTTGTGTCTCTTGGATAAGGAATTCATGAGGAATACCACTTCTAAGCTAATGGATGTAGGATGGACATCTTACGAAAAAACCCATGGACATCAGCACTATCAGCTAGACAATTTATTACCCTTTCCAACCTTACTGATAAAAATACTTATAATTATTACTATTAATTGATTTGGATGCATTGGAAGAGATATCTGATCAACTTCACTGAAATTGAGATTTTTTTCAAATTTCACTCCAAAAATCAGAAAACTCAGTTCTTTTTCCCCTCTTTCATGGAAGAAAATATTTTTTACCATCGATCGGTCATGATTTATTTGGTAATTGGGCTGACGAAAACATCAATTCGAAGTTACAAATGGGCTTGCATTTTTGTAAAATTCCCACTTCTTTGATTTTAACATTTGATAATTACGATAACGAATTATTCCAAAAAATTCAATTTATTTCTGCTAAAAAAGAAAGGCAAATTTTTTTCAATCACTTTAAAGAATCATACTCCTCATCTCTATTCTTATGTCTCAACTGTCTAGTCAAAATCGTGCTCGAGAATACACATATGCTCATATTGGAGAGAGAGAGAAAGAGAAAGAAAGAAAGATATTCGATGCTAACCAAGATTAATGAAACATTTTTCGAGATGCTCAAAGCATTACTCGAAGTAAAACCTTGCCAAGCCAGAAAATCGATACCTCATGAGGACCCAAGGTACGACTTACACATACATACATAAGGCCTTCAAGGCCAAGGCATGTGTATGGTTGAAAAGAAGGATTGGCCAATTTCTGAGTTAGTTTTTCTAGGAAAAGATTCATTGAAGCAAATGTTCAAGGCCTCTTGGATATGTTCCAATGAGCATCCAATCTACTATGGAGAGGTAGCCCAATTTCATTGTAAATACATTTACAATAGATGTTCCAGTTTAAATGTATGAATCATGGGAAAGAATGGAAGAGAGGGAGAGAGTGAGTGAAACAGAATGTTTGATGCTAGATTAATCGAACCTGTGTCAAAAGGTGAAGGTGAGTTGAGTAAGTTGAGCATTTCTTGGAATACAAGGTCTCACTGTATTCCCTAGTATATGGTATATAGAACTTGATATAGATGTGCTCTCCAAAATGTATTCTTGATGGGAGAAGAAGAAGATTGTGAGTATCATAATTTCGTTTAGCTTCGATGTTGGCGAATCGTTGCTCCTTAATTATTCTAATTATAGCAAACCTTTTGCTAATTATCACTGCTAAGTGCATTCGAGGTGGTGAAAAGTTTTGAAATAATCTCAGCTTATCGTAATGATTTTATCAAATTGTGGTTGAGTGCATTAGAATTTACACTTCGAGTTCGACTATCAAGTTCCCATGAAAAATGACTGATAGCAAAGGTTTTGAGGCCAAATGCCAATCAGAATCATTGAAAATCATGGAAAATGTACAAATTTTGGTCCATTTGGTCCAGTGGATCATCTCAACTGTGCTCCATGAATATCACAATTGAAACCCAAAAACAATGAAAAACTTATTTTTATTGAAAGATGATCGGAAAAAATATGAAAACCATCCCGTAGCCATTACACGATACCCATTGAAGCTCTTAAATATTCACCTCATTAATGAATCAAGATCAATTAAGAATGTGATATCTATTTGAAAAAACTGCTCCACTCTATCCCCATCCACCACCAAGTCCAGTTAAACTTCCTAAATGCCCTTTGATCATTTGATGCTTGAAGAAGAGAGGATCATGAATCACAGGTTGGTAGTTCTTGAAAACACTTTCCAGGAGGAGAGAGAAAGAGAATGAAATAATTAGAATAGAATTAGAGTCCATGAATTCATTCGGTATCATGAATTTATCTACTACTTACGGTATTGGCAATGGAAATACAAATGGTAATGGTAGAAGGAACTTTTTCTTGGTTGCTTTGAACCTAAAATAGAATAAAATTCGGAAATGAAGTATGAAGTGTATGAACTGAGAGAAGAATACTTCGGAATTCTCAGGTAAGCTTCACTGTAAGCCCTGTAAGAATTTAAACAGTACTCTAAACTCAGGGATTCAATATTTTAATCTGATTTAATAAGATTTTTGAGCGGAAATTCTTGTCTCGAGTTTTTGGAAGACCATTGAATACTTATTCAAGAGAATACTCACAATAAAGCGGCTCCAATTTTCTTGGCAAGCTCAATTTTGCGTCTTCTTCCAAAATACGATATATGACCATTGGTCTGCAGTATGTCGAGACATATTAGCCATAATATGATGAGAAGTGTAAATCCACAATTTCTCGTCAATTTATACTTTGGTAAACCCATGGTCTGAAAAAAATTTGATGATGATGATGAACTCACAAAATTTTTACCCCGGAATACACCTCCAGAGAAATCAATAAGTTCGATGACACTGAATCCGATTTCGGCTTGTCAAAAAAGTTTTAAAATGGGCAGTAACACTTGATCAAAAGAGGGAACATGGCAATACTGAAAACAAAAGTCAATTTGGAGGTTCCAAAATGATAATGATGCTGGTATTCCGATTTAATCTAATAAAATTCGTACGCTGATATACTTTTTGTGGATTTCATTGGGTGGTACAATTGAAATTTGTCTGTCTCTTTCACTCGCTCTTTTTCTTAACGAGATTCTCGTTTTCAAAAATTTTGCAACCATTCTTCAACTTATATATGGGCACCCAATAGCGGTGAGCATCTTTGAGCACGATATGGGAGCTATAATTGAAGCTCATTATATGGCTAAAAATATTCATGGGAATAAGGCAGAGGACACTTGAGTGACCATCAGCATTCGGACAGGAAGCGAGAGAAAAAGAAGAAAAAAGAGAAACAAGCGATGCTGAAATTGGCATAAATTATTTCATTTTATTATATATATCAGGATGAAGAGAGAGAGAGAGAGAGAGAATGAAAATTTGTTCCCAGTGAATGACATGAGAAGAGGAAGATAAGACTGGGCCCGGGCAATCGAGAGTGAACTGACATCTAACGAATCTGATATTGGAAAGTGAAATAGAGAAATGGCAGTATATAAGACTGAACACTTGAGTCACTTTCACGGTGGGCTAGTTAAGATGAATAAAATCAGTCATCAGTCATCCAAAAATGCAATCATAAGTGAAGAGAGAGAGAGCGACATTTTCACTTTCTACACCACTACAATCGGTAAATAGTTTTCTTCTTTCCATTCAAATTTTGTGTTATTGCGCAATGATATTTTATTCTAATCCATCGATAATTACTAACGGTCAAGAGACTCTTCAGAATAATCGAATACTTGAAGGTAGTCGCTCCTCAGTCTCGAAGAGAATGCTCAACATGACCAATGTATCTCGGAGTAATGCCCAACATTTATATCACTTCTATTGAACTGATGTCTTCCGCTGAATCGTAAAATTTTTCTCACTCTATCGCCTGAGAGAGTACTGTGAAAATTTATCGCCTGAAAATGGAAAACTTTCAGATCCATTTTAAGTATTGGTGATTTATCAAAGCACAGCCTGAAACGATGTATCGCAAGAGATGATTAAAAATGTTTCTCAAAAATAATACATGGATCAATAATGTTCTCATCCAATACTTGAGCAGGTCTAATCTTATTCTTCAATGAACCTTTTTAAAGCACCTTTTTCAATTTGATTAGTTTGTGAAAAATTGTGTTGTTATGAGGATGGCTCTTTAAAGAGATTTAAAGGCAATCTTATGTGATGTGATAGAATATCTAAGAAGCAAAAAGATTACATTTTCATTGTAGAATAATAATTTTTCAAGTGTTCCATAAACTCAGTAATTACGATTCTCTTTCCAAAATGATTAACCTTAAAAAACCTCTGGGCTCATTTATCGATCCAAGATGGAAGAAAACCCTTCTGATTATTTCAAGCGTTTGTAAGGTATAAGGAAGAAAGCGAAATTCATGCTGTTAGAATTGAGAATCATTTCATATAATGAACTAAGGTGTGGGAGCTTATCATTCTTGACAGTGGATTGATGTGAAAAAGATCGTCAAAATGAGTTACCAAATTTAAACTATAGTGGTCAATCTATTTCCAATTCATTTCTTGATCTTCATTTTTCATGGGCCACCTTACGATTCTCCCTAATATTATGATGATTTCCCCAAACTTCCGGGTTCATTGTTCCGAGGCCAAGGGACTAGGTGTACTATGAGAATATCTCATCATGATAAATCCTCAGAAAGTTAATGGAATTCAAAATTATAATACTTTTCCTTGATGAAAACTCATTCTCAACCTTGATCAGGCCTTGATTAGCCAAACTGATAGACGCTTTTGAAAACCAAACCTAACGGTTGTTTGACGAATTCCATCAAGCGAGAGAAAATTAAAATTTTAGAAGATGCATTGAGAAGGTAATATTTTGACACAAACTCAAGTTTGAAGATTTGATGTTTATTCGTAGGAACGCAGTTCAAGTGGCTCTTTACCAAAGTTGATTCGATTAGGACTCAGATTTACAGATCTCGAGAGCAAGATAGATACAGACCAACTCATTTGGAATCTAAATATCTTGATAAATTGAGATGAGAAGAGATTAAATTTAGAACAGAAAATATAGATCGAAAGATCAAAATCAGTAAAGAAAAAGAGACTGGGTCAGAGGCGTCAGTAAGCAGAGAGGTTGGTGGAGAATAGGGCAAAGATCGGATACAATAGACAACGTAAAGAAAATAACGAAACAATGGATCAATAAATATGAAACCTGTGTGAGAGGAATGAAATTGAACCGGAGATTCTGATTACCAAATCGGATTGAAAAATTTAAGATCAATTCCACTTGTTATAAACAGAGTCTCAAGACGCCTCTCACCCTTCAGTAATAAGCAGAGAAAGGGAAAAAACATAATTCCACCATCATCATGAAGAACAAAGAGGGGGGAGGGGATACAATGTAAATATTCCAGAAAATTATAAGATTCCTTTTACGGGAGTGATAGGAAGGAAGTAAAAAGCTCCACATGTAAATATATAACTGCTCAGAAAAAGTGGACAGGAATGAATCGTATTTGGGCTTTCATTATCATTGTTTATCTTGATTTCATCGAGGCTTAGATTTTTCGTAGTCTTGTAAGCAGGTGAGATGAAAATAAGTGATGAAATGACGTTGAGTGGAGGGTATCATCAAATTCAGTTGCTCAAAGGTGATAATAATCCAGTAAAGGGGAAAAGGTTCCCATTCGATTGACTTTCGGATTGGCTTTTGAAAATCAGGGTTGAGACAATAATAAAATTATAGGAGAAAAATATTTCATCAACAAGATGGATAGAGCTGATTTTTGTACTTTGGCATTCTTTTTGTTTCTTGCATTTCACCAAACTTGTTCAGGAAGAGGGTGGAAAATTCTATAAAAACTGACTAACGATAGATTATTCGAATAGATGATAATCGTTGATGATGACAATCACCAGGCTTTCTTGCTTTTAAATCGTTTGTCCTCAGCTTAACTTCAACGAGATTTTTGTTTGACAAAGAATATCGAAGAAGATGGACAACAGATTCAGCTTCTTCAAAGATCAATATTCTCCAGCTTTTGCCTCCGCTTTCAGTACGCCAACGATGGTAAAGATGAGATAAAGATGAAAAAAAGTTATAACTCAAAGAGAAGTCCTTGATCCTCACATTTTGGTCTGCGCTCACTTTCTCTTTCTCTTCAGATTTCACTTAAATCGATTGTTTCAGTGTAATTTTGATCTCTTATGAGTCGGAGAATCCATGTTAACATCAGTGGTTGGATTGACTCGCTTTCTCGATTCAACGTGTCGAGAGTATTCGCTGGATATAAAATCATTCAATTCACTTAAGGACGCAGCGCTATTAACACTATTTCCGGTGGCAGATTTTGGGCATCCCGAACCTCGACGGCTATTTGGTGAGCTATTTAAATTACCAAGGGGGCTGCAAGCTCGCACCGCCGCTGTAATCGAGAGAAAAAAGGAAAATGAATGACAAATCAAAATGAAGTCAAGTTCAGTTGGCAGAAGTGAGATGGATTTGCACAACTAACCTGAGAGAGCAAGAGCTTCTCTGAAAGTTTTGAGATCTCCCTCGTCAGTAGTCACGATCTCACCAGAATCTGGAGTTGGTACCCGACAAACCAATCCACTAGCTCCATGATGGTTCACAATTGGAGGTGTTCGAGCTGCTGACGATGTACTTAAACTACACAGTAACGAACTTGGATTGGTGTTGCCTGCGGTCGTGGAGATGTCCAAATTGGGAGAAAATGCAGACCGACTTCTCTGTGAACCCGAGTTCGTATAGCGTAGGTGAGGATGAGAGTAGTGATGATGATGGTGGTGATGGTGATGATAATTGCTTGGATGATTAGCATGATAAGCTGATTGAAAAAAGACAAAAAAAGCATTATAAAAAAATCAATTCAAGAATATGAGAAGTTTGATAAAGGCTCGTATAGGTTCTCAGGTTGCAGCATGTGAGGATAAGAGGCAGAGAAGGCCAAATGGCAAGTGGTATAGGAAAGAGCTTTCAAATGCTGATTCCTCGAGAACAAATCAGCCTGATGGATCAAAAATAGAACAGATTTAAGTACCTGAATCTCCTCTTAAAAAAGCAAGCAAATCCTCGCGCCGAATAAAACGTTTTCTCTTTTTTGCCCAAGCTAATACTTCTCGATTTTTACGTTGCATCCCAAGTTGAAGGCATATATCAACATTACGCTTGGTCGATTCGATACACTCTTTGTATAGTGAAGTCACATCCGTGGCTGCATTTTGGAAAGGAACCCAGAAGGAAACACCACTTTCCCTGTCTGAGAAATTGAATCATCGAAAGGGAGAATAAGAGTTAGATATCAAATAAGTATTTCAATCATAGAGAGGAGGTTTGGATCCGATATGATTTTTCATAGGTTTCATCTAGTATGATCGATTATGATCAAAGAGAGGATGAAACATCCAAGTAGTATCAGAGAAATGGTGAAGTAGACCATTTAAGGGTAACCAAATGAGAGACTAGATAGGGGAGGAAAAAGGTTAGCCACCAACCTTTGTATAGCTGAGCAACAGAGCAGGCAGCATTTTGAAAAGATAACCACAATTTACGGGATAGTGTGTCCTTTTCCTGGTTCAGTTGCTTCTCAAAATCACAGTTATCATCTATTGAGTGGACACTTTCCTCTTCCCAATGATGATTGTAAAGGGATTCAGAAAGAGAATTCAGTGATGGTACTTGATCACATTGTTCATAATCGATATCCAACTCGTCCATCTTGTTATCTATGTTCCTTGATCCTTTTGACTCTCTCTATTTATGATCCAGCTTCTTTCAATTGAGACAATCAAATATCGATGTAAGATCTCAAAGCTTGATTTGAGGATATATCAGATCTGGGCCCTTGCAATCGCTAGGCTTACTTTATCAGGACAAATGTTCAATAACTTGCTTCTTGGAATCAATTGGATAATGGATAAATCTTTTTTTTTCTTCAATGTCGAAGAGGCAGAAGATGGTGAATAAGAAGAAATAGGAAAACAAAAATGTGATTTACCACTTGGATGTATATATTATTATGTATCTATCACTGGTAATGAGCTCTGTATTTGTATCTTTTAATGCTATCTTTTGTTTCCGATTGTTGATGATCAATCTCTTATGGCAGACACAAATGAGAGATGAGATGGAGCTGGTGACTGATCACTATTGGAACATTAGTAGTAGTTTCTCTGTGTGGACAAGTGTGTGATCAAAATGAGAGCCACCAAGGAGCACGTTATATTAATGAGCTCAATATACCGAATAAGATTAATTCCAATTAATCAAGAAGAAGATGGAGTACGTTGGGGAGAGGGAAAACAAAATAAGAAGAGGAAGAAAAGCGACCAAGAAAAAAGAGAAGCCAATTGATACAGCACCAATGGATTTGCTGGGCTGATTGTTATGGATTGAAAGCTGTACTTTGTTCACTGTAAAAATAGGTAAACATTGAAGCATACATCGCAATTAGATTTTTTTAGTAAACATATTTTTTTTAAAATGGCCATCTTACAGCCATCTTGCTGATGATTATAAAATTATTATCATCATTATATAAATCAATACATATATATTGGACAAATTTATCAATAATACATCACAAATTGAGTAAGTGATGATGATAAAGAGGCCATTTGCCAGTAGTCAAGGGTATGTACATTTATATTTATTTTGTGTACATACACACACACATACACACAAGTGAGAAACACCGAGATGTATACACACACATATCATTCACTTTAACTTACATTTTTTCTCATAAAAACATTTCTTTCATTATGGTTATACTTTGGCCACTACACAACTACACAATGATCATCAATGATTATCAGGCATATTTGTAATTAAGGCGAACAAATCACACTCCATAAAATACTTATTAAATCCACAGGAAGGAGAAGTAAGACACCAAAAACCAGCTCTCTAGCAAGGTTTTGTAAGATTTTCTCAACTTGAGAGAGACTGCTCACAACGTTTCAACCCAAAAGCAGCTTAGAATATCAGATAGAATATTCCGTTCAGATATTCTGACAACCCGTTACAATTTTGCGGACGGTGTAAAATTTTTTTGTTAAATTAGGCCTCATGATACTTTCTATTTTATTGGAAATTTTTAAAGAGATTTAATCTTAGTGGAGAATTGTAATTTTTTTCCCGTTTTTAGTTGATCAATTTGTAAGATATTGGTGACCTTAGTGGTTGACCTTCTGGGTGTGAGTCTTTCTCTTTCCCTTTCTCTCTCTTTCTCTCTCTTTCTTTCTCTCTCTCTCTCTCTCTCTCTCTCTCTCTC
>QZCP01000122.1:31068-99280 GCA_003956705.1 Brevipalpus yothersi
CTCTCTCTCTCTCTCTCTCTCTCTCTCTCTCTCTCTCTCTCTCTCTCTCTCTCTCTCTCTCTCTCTCTCTCTCTCTCTCTTCTTTTGCATCATGATTCAGGCTCTCTTTTTTATACACACATACATACATATACACTTTTGACAATGAGAGAGTTGAAAATTGAACTTTTGTTTGGATGACTTACTAAGCGATTGGCAAATTGATGAGGTGATTGAAATTTTCATTATGATATGAAAATTCAGGCAATACTAAGGCCTACTACTAAGCTAGGAAATCGAATGTGGGTCTTTTTCTTCAGGCCTAATGATTTGGTGTGGTTAGTATGCTAATATGAGTAGAATAATGGCCTTGACCAGTGTACTGAGTTTTAAACGGTGATCTGTTGATGCCTGAAAAGTTACTCTCAAAATGCGCTTAGTCATATTGATCCTCTAATAATGATATTAACTGGAAGAGATTACAAATTATGCTCTCGAGCGGAAAAATACAAAATCTCATTGTTGAATAAACTTTGTAAGACTTTGAGCTGCCGCTAATCTTCAGAAACATTATTTAGAGTGATCAACTTTTTCCTACAGATTGGAAGACTTTGCATGATTGTTGGGAAGATTGAGAATTGAATTGCATTTCGCTTGAACAAGAATCATCTATATTTCAATTCTGAGCGAAGATATATTCTCAATTTACAAATTTGTGAAACATCTACTTCCCTTCAAAAAGTTTCAATTGCGAAGTTGTCAGTAGGATTTGCTTTGAGTTTCTCATTCTTTGAGTTGACTATCGACAATCAATACAATTTGATCAATTTGGAGAGAGAATAGATAGAGGATAGAATGATATCACCAATGGAAAATGTTGCTGATTCAGTATATTATATGCACCAAAAATTTCTTTTTCGATGAGATCTTGATGAAAAATTTACCAATTTATCATTGGAAACAAGGAAGTTCAGGAGTTTTCTAGTAACTTAGTAGTGATAGTAGCTAGTAGTTAAGCGATTCATTTTTTTCGATTGACCAGAAAATTACTCGATGCATTATAGATTGTTACTGAAAAATTAGAAATATAAAATCTATTTATATAAACAATGCATATCGTCTTTTCACCTTGTGATAAGGAAGAAAATGAAATTAAAACTTAGATGGTTCATTGGTGCATTCTGACTCATTTTTCCGACATCTTGAATGAACCCACCAGCAACAGCTACTAATAATAGTAAGTTTGTTTCTCTTTAGAGAGTATTCCCGACGATATGAATATCTAGGAGAATTGTTGTAAGTCCATGATGCTGTACTTCCTCATTCTGTTACTCTTCCATCAAGTGAGGAAGAAGGAGTAAGTTTTTTTTCTAGGTCTTCTAGATACACAAGAAACAGTTACATCATAGGAATAGAGATCGGCAAATCAATTTGATTTGAGATTCAATTTCTGATATGATATCTGATCGAAGGATGCAACCAAGTTTCCATAAGCGAACTGATTTGATAGATCCTCATTTTCAATTCTATAGTTATCGTTACCAGTAGAATGAATTGGTTACTTTCAATTTGAATAATTTGACAGAGTTTTCCTTAGACCCTGTTGAGATCTCTCGATTGAGATAACGAGGAGGTATTTTTTCCAATATTAAAAAGGTCAGTTTAAGAATAGGACAATTCTTTTGATCATAAATAAAGACTCATGTATCAGCAGAGAAAGAAAGGAAATGAATCCTAGTCAAAGTTGGAAAATTTAATAGAGAACAGAATAGCAACAGCTATGCTTTGAGCATGAATTGCTGATAGGACAAAAAAAATTTTTGTCAAAAACAAATATCTATAATTTGATTAACGGAGGAAGTCACTTTTGTTGCATTTGCATCAAGAAGGAAGAGAAAGAAAATTGATATGATAATAACAAAAAACTATGTCTGCATAACCAAATACTGTGAAAAAAATATAAATAACAGTCAAAATTCAAACAAAGGTACATTGAAATTGTTTTAGCCATAAAAAAGGGGTGAAAACAGCTTTGAATATTTTCCAACAACTGAAATTCATACCAATTGTGACATCAATTGGTCGCTTTAGCGTTTCAGTTTTAGATACTATAACCATCTGATGATTATTCGATAATCTTTTTCTCAAAGAGATTGATCAGCGAGTCTGCAATAACTCGAGCATTAGACTTTTGATAGCCACCACTAGTCAACATCACGATGGCTGACGATATAGACTTTGCATGTGAAAAAACGAACTCATCACGCTGTATCACTCCCTGTAAGACGAAAAAATTGGCTTTGAATAAACATAGTCTCATGAGAACTCACCAAAATGACGGAATCAAGATGATAAAAATCAGATTGAATTGAAATCCCAATGCATTCTGAATTACCGTTATGTTGACCATATCCACTCACCTGAGGAGAAACTTTTAAAGCTCCTAAAGGATCACCAATCAATACATCAGTTCCAGCATTATAAATGATTAAATCAGGTTTGAAGGTGTTGGTAGCTCTTGGTAAATTTCTGAGAGGATTAAAAAGTTTTATGAATGACCAAAAATCATCTCAGAGACGCATTGAGAATCATTACTCAAATTGGACTCACTTCTTGAGAAGCGAAAGATATTCTTCATCCTCAACATAACATTTCAATGGTATTGGACAATCAATGGCTTCCTTTGCTTTGTTATCATGAGGATATACACTTGAATTGTACATGTCCAAAATGAAAAGTTGATCCTAAGGATATTGAATAGTAAAAATTACATTAATTTGAATTCAAAGAATGGACTGTATGGGAGCAAACCTTTTTGGACGAGTCTTTTTCGCGTATTTCTAGAGCATCGTTTTCATGTCCATTACCTTGATGTGCATCGAGATCAACAATCATCACTTTGAGCTTATGATCCACTTTAGTCCATAAATATTTTATAATGAGTGTGATATCAGCTAGTAGACAAAATCCACCAGCTGATTGTGATGAACAATGATGAAATCCTCCACCCAAATTGATTGCATAACCATGTTTGAGGGCCAAATATCCAGCCAATACGGACCCAGCAGTGTGATATTTGATTGGAGTGATGAGATGGGTTTGAATCACTGACATTGGAGTAACAGCTAAGATGGATAGTTCAGCTGCTTTAGCATTGAATAGTTTTGATGTATTCAAAGATTTGATGAACATGTCGGTGTGGACTAATCGAAGTTCTTCATTCTCTACCGGACGAAGAGGAGTGATGAGGTTGATCTTCTTATTTTGGCTCTGTGGGAGAAAGTGATTGGCCTGGTTAATGAATGATAAAGACCAGGTAAAGATCAAACTTACATTCATAAAATCTTTCAAATATTGAGCAATTTTACCCCATTTTTTGGTATCAAATGGGTGGAGTTTCTCCATTCCAAACATACCCATATCATAATTTTTGTTATACACAATCGGAAGCTGATCAGATAACACTTCATATTGATGAAGGGCACAATTTGATACACAATTCTGAAATCTTGACCAGGATGCTGATTGTCTTTCCGAATCTGCCATCTAATTGTTCGTGAAACCCAAAAAGATCATCACAATATTAGTAAGAGTTCGATGTGGAAACAGTGTTGATAGCAAATCTTACCTTTCTTTGGGAGAATTTCTAATTATTTAATAATATCAACTATCGAAAGTTTGTGATGATCGGATATCTACCAATTCAGCCCTCAATTTGCGTGTTTATTCCGACAAGATTGAGCGATTTTGTTAAAATCGAACAATAGAAAGATGAACATTCTCTAAATCTTGAAATATGGAAAGAATCGAATGTTAAAGGAAAAAGATATAAAATATTTCATTAATATCAAGAAGGCTATCGGAAAACATCAATATTTTTCACGATCAAACTAATACTCATTTCTTGCCGAAATCATGATCGTAACTATGGCCCTGTCAGAGTGGCCACGAAAATCGAATGATCAAAAATGAACGATTTTAGAATCAAAAGGATTCACACAAAATACTCACCCAACTGATCAGCATCATTCATCACTTTCAACCATTCATCACTTCTCCATGGAACGATGAGAATAACATTTCAATCTAAAGTGTGTGTTAAGATATCATTAACAAGTAATAATAGTAATGATAATAGTAATGGTAAGATGATACTCATATGAGGAGCTCTCGTGCGATACTCATGAGAAGCTTTTTCCTGAAGGAAATGAAAAGAGAGAGGAAAAGATGAGCGAGAGTCGAAAGTTTCACATAATCAAATGGAACGCAATTTCCTCATGTTGAATATCGCTTTGAGGCATTGGAAAGAACGAGAATCGTCATTGAGCAAGAATCAATAGATTCTTGAGTAATTTAACTTTTCCGAGAATTTAAATCAATCAACATGTGTGTAAGCAGCTGTTGATTAGAACACGAAAGAATCCATTTGATTAAAATAATACTATCTCAACAATGGAAAATGGTAGTGAAATGATGCTTGCTTAGTTCTGATGGGGAAGGAGAATCACTTGAACAATTATTTCTCTTTTTTTGCTTCACCAAGAAGCATGCTTTATATTAATGTAATCAATTTAACAATTTATATATACGTATTTTTATATATATACTTTAGCTATTTGGAGAGATAAAATTCGGGACAATATAAAGAAAGCTGCTTTGAGATCACTTTAGCCTTAAGGCATATACGGAAAAATCAATGGTATCCATTTCAACACTCAGATCGTGGAGAGAAAGGTTACTTTTGATTTCATCCAACAGAGAAAGACTCATGGAAGAAACACTAGGCTGTAGAGCATTGATTAGATTAGATGACAGATGGGGTAATAATTTAAACGATGGTGTTGTACATTGTGCTTCACAGCTGGATGCGAATCGATGTAAGAATAGATGAAATTCGTTGAAAGAAACTAAATTTGTTCTAAAATTCACAAGATGAACATCACAGGGTAAAGAGGTAGGCATCACATTCAGTTCACCCTGATTACTAGGAACAATGGACTGCATCTGATGAACTGGATTCAATAATCTTAAAAGACTCTTTTGCACTTGATTACTTGGCTTCAAAGACTCGCTTGGTCTTTGTTCAACGAATATTCGAAAACGTTCTCGGGTTCGTCGATTGTCTGTAATACCTTGGGCAACACCTCTATTGTCATCTTGAAGTAAACGGCGATCCAAGAAGACATCAAAAGAACCTGGACGCGAACTTGTGGCACCCAACGGTTGAGCTGATAGTATACTCAAGCGAGTCCATTTATCCTCTATATAACCAAGACTAGGAAGAGGATATACGTTACCTTGGAGAGGTATCTTGTCATACCAAGTTCGTTTGACCATCTGCGATGAGGGAATAAACAATTTATACACATGAAACTGAGAAAATAGTATAGTATGAGTATTAATAAACAACTAACCTGAAGACTGTTAAGATCAGTGAAAAATGTTGGGCCATTTCTTATCTTGGATGAGAATCTCATCAAAAACTCTCGATTATCAAGAGAACCTTTAACCATTTGAAATTCATTTTCAATATCAAAATACTTTTGGCCTTTAAAGAGAGTGATGCGGTGTCGAAGCTTGAGTCCATCGTCCAAGAGAACTTCAACATAACTCATGATAGGTCCTTTAATCACCCGTATTGGTGGACTTTGGATTGGTAGCTTTTGAGCATCTTGAGAATCAGGCAAGAAAAGATAGGCGCCACTCTTCTCTCGATTGCCATGTCTGGTCCCGTATGTCATGAAATTAATGGTTACATTCAATGATTTGAATAAATCATTGGAATACAAATCACTTCTACTGAGTGATCCAGTAGCAACATTGAAGATTAATTTGATACTCTCTGTACTAATCTCGAATTCCTTCTCAGGTGAAGGAATGGAATCAAAATTGTACAAAGTGATCTGACTTGACTCATAATTGAAAGACAACTCCTGTGTGGAGCTTTCAAGAGTATACTGAGCTATAGAAATAGGTTTCAGATGAGCAATGAAGCAAGCTTCATATACATCATTCAGTAGCTCTTTTTGTTCGTATACTTTATTAATTTGTACCTCTTCGATCATTTTCCCGCTTGGATCGCGAATTATCCAATTGGTAAAGTTTTCTGGTATTGCCAGACAAATAAGTTCATCTCTTTCCACAGCAAGAGAGTTAAAAACAACAAAATAGCTGCAAAATAGAAATGATCATGAATTAAAAATATATCACCAAACTTCGATCAAATCCGGACATACTTTTTCATATCATCATTAACTTTCAAGATATCTTGAAGGGGCAAAAGATAACGATTAGGAAGAACATCTATGGGAGTTAATGGCACATTTTTTCCGGTCGGGAAATGAAGTAGAAGAGATGCCATAGTACTTATGATTTCTTGGCACTTTTGGAATGAATTGAATAGCCTGGAATGACCAAAACAGTATTATAGAAGTATCATAGAAAAATGAAGTAAAAGTAAAAGTGAGAGTAAAATAACAAACCTCATACTATAATCATCAACGACAGCATTCTTGGATGTACCAGTGATACCATCATGATGCTGGAAAAGGTCTAAATTGAGACGAGCGTAAGTCAGTTTTTGTGAAAGACGCTCTTTTGTAGGTTTATCGACTTCTGATAAGATACAACCAAGTGTGAAAATTATTTCTGCACTTCGAACATAACTTTCCAACATTCTATCCATGCTCTTATGGAATGGACGTGTGGTATAATATCCACTCCAGTAATTGTCATCACGATCTGCATAAGTGAAAAAATCTCCACCAAGAGATGGGAATGTTTCTTCCAAAGGAAGAGAATCAAAATAATCTTTTAAAGTTCCCCATTTTATCTGTTGAATAATGACACACAAAAATTAAGCTTCATTGTGCTTGATAAGCCCGATTAGAATTTACCTCTATATTCATATTGGAATTGATGTAGTCAAAAAGCCGCTGATAGTTTGAGAACTGATTTTCCCATTCTGAAAGTTTATCCCAACGGAAATCATCACCTGAGAGAATATGATAGAAGCAGATTAGCATCCACTATGAAGAAGAAAACTTTCAACATACCAAGAGGCACAAGTAGAGAGTCTGTTTTGTAAAGAGTGGCTTTTTTCATGTACTGTTCAGCTAACATTGAAGCTCTAATTGCAACATTGGCAGCAGATATTCTTTGTGGAGGTACTTTCCATGGACAAGCAATACGAGTTGGAGGCAGACGTTTGAAATCAAATTGGCAGCAAACTTTCGGATCTGGTCCACAAGTATGAGGAATGTCGTAGGAGTAGAAAGGCTCTACGTGACAGAGGATGGATGGAGAGTTTTCAGTTTCCCAGTATTGCTTCCAGCGAAATTCTAATAAATGATTTTGAGCCAGATACTTTTTGATAGAATAATGTACTCGTTGAATCACCATAGCTTTGAATCCCATTTTTTTCAGTAAAAAGCCCATTGTTGGAGATAGACCAAAAGGATCAATTGCCCATCCATGACGGGGTCTGTAATTGAGAGTGTTTCTCAAAAATTCATGTCCATCTACCATTTGAGCGATCATAGCGGCATAATGTGTGTTGGCCTCATCATTCATCACCCAGCCTCCAGTCACGATTTCCAGCTGACCATTATCAAGCAGAGTTTTAACCAGCTCTCGGTCGTCTTCACTCTTCACATTTGACCACCAAGCAGCGAAAAAACTTGTCTCTGCCCATATGAATGAGTAGCTAGGATTTTCAGATAACTTTTTGAGAACATTATTCAAAATATGGCGGGTATGTTCATTCAAATATTGATCAAATGTTTTCAACCATCCCGGATCATTGTGGGAATGAGGTACAACAAAAACTTTCAGCTTTCGCGTGAAATTCCATCGACTTTCATCCACTTGTATATCCCAACCTTGCTTCCATGCTCCACCATCGGGATTGTCAAAAGGTATTAAGGCGAGAATGTTTTCCAAAGTGTCATTGAATGCTTCTCGATCTGTCAACAGGTGATATAAAAACAATCAGTCATTAAAAGGACACATTCTTGGGAAAAGAGAGCAGAAAATACCTGGAACATTAGCACAAGTGCCGGAGCCTTCCAATTCTAATGGATTAGTATTCAAACTTGCAAAGTAGAGTTTCTCAATTTTCTCACGCAATTCATCGAGAACAGCACGATTCTCCTTAAACCCATTTTCTAATTGTGTCAGACGAGATTGTATCTCATTGCTGAGCTTTATGTCATTCAACACAAGATTACGATCTGGATGATCACGAAGATTTGGTAGATAGAAGAATGTGGTGACAATTATCGAAATTCCAGCAATCCACAGGAAATAGATTATGTTACTTCTCTTGAGACGGAGCATACTTGGCGATTTAACATCAGCCAAAATCGGAAATATCTCTGCTGCCACTCATTGACCAGCCAATATAAACAATATCACATTAAAATAAACATTCAAAAATTGAATAATCAATCAAAAAGTCCAAGCACAATAATGAAGACGTGTCTTAATGATGCTCCGATCGAATTGATCGATAAATTTTCTGCCCTCTATTCACTAACAGTATAACGGTATTGTTATTGTTGTGAAATGCTTCTTTATCGCCCAAGTTTATGATGATGATTATATCTACCAGCAACCATCATATCCATGAAACAGAGAGAAGGATAGCACAATTATGTGTGTGCGTTAAATATACAGATTTCATAAATTATACATGTAAATGAGAACCAGTATCAGGATCCATTTGATCCAATGTATCACGTATAATGAGCTTTGATCAGCAAATGAAACTGTACTTGAGATTATATTTCAGCCTGAAACTTTCAGCTGCTGTGGTATATACTGTGAAATAGAAACACACACATACACAAGTAAATAAGCAGTTGAAGGTGATGTTAGAGTGATCACTAATTTCACTTGATTTGATTAATCAATTGAAAAAATGAAGATGTAAACAAAGTGAATAAACACTTACTCTTTGACTGTTCTCACTTTGAACACAAACATCAAGATCGAGATGGTCAACACAAACACACACACACTCAATTAACTAATAATATTTTTATCTATTTCTAAGTTATATTCAGACACTAGTAGAGTGGCTATCCGTACAATTTAATTAAAGGACATGTTTTCACAAATGAAAAAGACACTGAAAAAAGAGCAGACAACAGCTGCTTTTGAACAGCGAAAGTAGTGAGCATCAATAAAGTGAACTTTATTGTGTACTTCAAAATCAGACATAAACACAAGAGTGAAAAGCGCTCTCGTTTATTCAACTCATGCTTTGGCATTATTTTTAGCAACCCGTTATGATTGGTAACCGAAAAAAGGAAGACAAAGTTTAGGTAGAAACTTCGATCTTTTTGGAGACGATGTTTTAGCTTGGTCCTCCTTCGGTAGGAATCGATAAGACATGTAATTATTGGGCGCAAGAAAAGATTTGTCCATGATAATTTCTAATTAGATAGGAAAAATTGACCTCTCAGTGATAGAGCAAAGATTCAAGGAAAAATTAGCATGAAAACGGAATATTCTGTGGGTAATGTCCAGAGAGTATTGACAGTACTCTTTGGTAATGTCGGTAGTGTAGAAAAATTTAGAAAAAAATGACTAAATTTATAATAATATCAAAAGGGGGCTTGAAGAGGGAGTTGCACAAAATCGTTGGACATTTTCAGGAGATAATGAGATCATTGATGGATTAAAACAATTGGCACAAATTATTAGCCTAAGAGAAAGTGAATGTCAAAGTGTCAAAATTGTCTTTAAATAATACAGGATCTGCTCGAAACTCAACGCTTTTCAATGGCATATAGCCATATATCGATGCAAATTGATTTATACAGCTGGAACGAGCAGTGAGATGGTTAATCACATCATTAGACAGTGTGACCGAATTAACACATTCAGGACAGCGAAATTTTTTCCTCGGTAAGACCTTGATAGGCGCCTTACCAGTCACATTGGAAACCAGAAAGTTCATCGCGATATCTTCACAATTCATATTCTTGTAAACAATTTCGAATATGCTCCGATCCATGACAAAAGAGTAAAGATAGTTATAATGCTACGAATTGAGAGAAAAAAAGTTAATAATCTGACACTTTGTATCTACTTATTTCATAGAGTTATGGATATACTAACCTTATGGTAGAAAGCAGCTCCAGTTAAAATCATTGATAAGTCATTGGTCCATTCTGATTCATATTTCCACTGATTAATCTCATTATCCCATCGGTGGACACGAGATGGGAATCCAACAATTACATCCGGAAACTCACACCAAACTTGGTACCCAAACTCCAACTCATCGCCAGTTAACATGGCAATATCATCGTCGATTGCTAGAATGGTATCAGTAGTTATATCATTAAAAGAAAAAAATCTAATGCTTAACTCGTTTCCTCTCCATAGAAGTAATTTGTTTTTGTTTTGTCTCCGCTGTAACTCATTTTATTCTCGGCTCTCTAGTTGTCTCCAATTAATATAACATTGCTCAGATGAAGGCGGTTTGAATCATCTTCACCAAGCAGACTATGGAACTAAACCAGACTAAACCAGGTAGGAGACTCTTTCACCATCTTTTCATGGAATTTTCTCTTTTTTTCTCTCATTTCGCAAGTGTATCGACTGGAAAAAAGATTTTCAGCCCGATCCTCCTATTCTGATCTATTGGTGGAATATTCTATGCTGACGATTTCACGTTGTTACAGCTTAATGAGAAGTGGGTTGAGGAAAAACTCGATAGCTTCCTTTTCGGACAAGAATTTATCTCTAAGATCGTGATACTGACGAGGTGGTTCATTGAAAGTTTCAGATGATGTCTGAAGAGGAGAAGAGGAGAAAATTATCCAGATATGGTTATTATTGTGAGACTTTTAACGCGTCGATTTGAGTAAAACTCACAGCGATCAACTCATCGTTGCCAATATTCTCGGACCTCCGTTCACTCGCACTTGAGCACGTTTCCGGAGCATTCAAGATGAAGAAGTTGTCTCACCTAAACGATGGATTGAATGACATCAATGGTGAATGACTGAGAAGGGAATATGGTGAAACACACTCGAGCAACTCTGAAGAAGATGCAAAGTTTATACTGGAGAAGAAAGAAGACAATGCTTGTAGACAAACGCCTGAGCACGTGAAGTCTGAATGCCAATGATATGAAGAATGAAGCTGATTAAGAAAGAAAAAGATAGAAAATGGATAATCACTTGAGAAATTGATTGCATATCAATGATGAGAAAGAGGTCTTTTGGCGATGAAAAAGGTGGAGAACAGCATAATTCGAATCGTGGGAACGATTTCTTCAGTCAATTTATGTAGAGAAAGTGGCATGGAGAAGTCTCCCGTGCTGTTGATAGCAAAAAAACCAGTAGTTTTGAAAATACTTCCAGTTTTCGGTTAGTTACTGGAGCTTTTCTAGATTAGTGAATGATTGCAAGTCAACAGCCCAAGGCTTAATTCTTGTCTAAGCTAAGTGACCCAAAGTTTAACTTCGATATCTCCTTCCTCTATCTTTCCATTAGTATACCCATCCATATTCTTGATTAACATTTACAGTAGTAGTTGTAGTTTTCATTTATTCGTGATCTATTCACCTTGTCGTTCAGGGGATTGCTCAATTGGAGCATTTTGGAAATTCTCTCACTTCATCTTCTCTCGCTTCCTTTTCTCTCCCTCTCTTTTCTTCGGTAAAATCACGTTTCGTCTTCCTATCAGCATGCATATTCATGAAAGAAAGTGACCCTGATCAACTATATATGTAGTATTATTGACCTACAGTTGAGTTCAGACAAACTTTTAGCGCGTCTTGTAACCTTCTATCTTTTATGTACAACTGGGAATTATCGATGTACTTCCATTTATTGCTATATAAGCTGGTTTTTGGTCTGATTAGGATCTCAGAACATAGAAAAAATTGCTGCACTGAGCTGGAGAAAGATGAATGATTTCAAGGAAAAAGTCACTCCATTGTAGGACTGGTAAGTCTGGTTCCTACTTGGTAGGACAGAGTAACCAGAATCATCAGATATCAGATCTTGATAGCAACAGCATCTTCCTAAATAGCTTGTTTTTCACTCATTCTCTCTCTTCATCCATCACCATTGCAACTGAATATGTTGCCATGGAATTGAGTGAGCGACTAGACAAAACAGACAGTTTAAATCAAGAATCGATATGGTTCCACCCGTGTAGGCACATACCTTTTCCTCTCTCTCACTAAAAAAGATACAATGTATCAAAATAAAAATTCATTGGAGTTCTCGCTCTCGTAGTGAATAGCTGGATAGTTGATTTTTTTTGTTTGAATGCTACAAAATGGTATGCAACCATCACGATCATCTTTAGTTTAATTCGGTCTCTAAGATAGGAAGAAAGATCTTTCAATCAGTCCTCCGCTGTTCACTTGAACTGAAATGAAGCAAAATTCTCTCCCTCTCTCTCTTGACAAGAGCTTCAACGTCAAACGGCTCCACCGTTGACAGCCAATGCGGTGAGAGGTTTTTTGCGCAAACTTGGCAACTTAGTTTGTTTTGATCATTTTAAGCGTCAAAATGGTTAGTTTTGATTCTTTATCTCTTGCTGTCTTTTTCTCTAGGCTCGTCAATTTCCGATGGATGCAGTGGATAGGAAGCTGGGAAAGCTTGTCGTATGTAGCTCTGACAGTCACTCAGAACACATAACAAGTAGAAGTACTTGCTCAATAAAGCATTCAAAGCTGAGTGAGCGAAACAAGTTGTGGTGTAATTGGTTTATGTTTCTCGAATTTATGAGGAAAAATGAATAATAGTAGAACTTCGAATGGAAGACACATGCTAAGAAGGATTCTAAATATTGGGGACAAAAAGTTATCACCCTCTCCACATAGATAAACATTTTTTCATCCCTTTTCCTATCCACTCATCTCCATGGAACTCCGAGATCCATCGCAATCCTACATGAATTAAGATAGATATCCATGAGTTTCATTGAGAAGTACATTCGAGGAAGCTTTTCCAGACGAAGTTGACGAGGCTCATGAGAATCAAAATACCAGCATCAATGAGAAACAATGGCAAATCATGTTGATTTTCTCTAATTCCACCTGCACTCTGATTGAATTTACTCTAATATGATGCAGTTCGTTGAGATCTATTCAGAGAGAAAAAATTATGCCAACACCTCATGTAGTTGAAGAGGTATGAGCTACCGTTCGAAAATAGCTGCAATTGAAAAGTGGTCTGATTTCTTTCAGGAATTGTAACCCATTTCGGACCATCAAAAGTATATATTCTGGAAGGATATGAGAATCTCTATCTGATGGAAAAAAATTGTAACAGTTCCTTTCAGTTCGGGTGAGTTATTGAAGACTGTCGGTTTGTGGCCTCATATCATGAGGAAAGAATTATTCTAACTCGGCCTAAAGGTGAGATTTTATCAACTCTCAATAACGATTCCAAAAATATGTTTGTGAGGTATATCGAGAAAGCTGAGATTAACTCTATCAAATGCAGAACCCATACTCCAACTATTTATTGGATCACATCGCAACATCATATATTCTAGGTGATGCAAAACCCATACTTCTTTATTTATGGGAACATATATACAAGAATAAGAAATATGAGATTGTTGGAAAAGTTCAGGAACACTAACGGATTGTTGAAAAATGATAGAAAAAGAAAGAAGAGATAATAAAATCATCATTATTGAAAAATATTGATTAATGACAAGATCAATTTTTCAATTTCTAAGATATCGACTAATGTTTAATTAAAAATTTGATTTATCCTTTCGAATTTGAGAATATAATTTGAAATTAAAACCATAAAACTTACATGTTTATCTCTGGAACCAGTTTACCTTGCAAATCCACTATAGGGAAATGCGCCTCCTCCTTTGATTTTTGGTCATTTTTGCTCATTTTTCTGGTGAATTTTGAACTTCTCTTTCTGTTTTGCCTTTTTTGAAAATGCCCCGCTATATTTTTGATGAAAGGATATATATGGTGAAGAATTGGTAGAAACCCAACTCCTTTCCTCCAAAGATGGAGAAATTCCCTCAAGAACACAAATCCTCCAGCAAGAAACACTGTTCAGCAGCTTGTTGAAAAATTTGAGAGAGTTGATATCGTGACAGATGATAAAGAGGGGATGAAGACTGAGAAAAAGACTGCCAGAGTACCTTAAAACATTAACACAGCAAGAGAAACTTCGGAAAGCCAGCCATCGACATCAATGTCACGGCTCAGCCAGCAATTGCCGATCAGCAAAACATCAGCTTGGAGAATTGCTAAGAAAGATTTGGAGGTTTTCCCTGACAAACTTCCTTTCGGCCAGCCACTATCCCAAGATGCTATCGCAAAGAAGTTGGAGTTTGCTTCGAAATCGGATGCAATGATGAGCGATGGCAGCATCTATCCGAAAAACATCAGCTTCGTAGATTGAGCACATTTTTGGTTGAATGTATACGTGAATCGCAAAAACTACAGGATTTGGGGCTCCCAAAAGCCATAGCTGGTTGTAGTCAAGCCCCTCCATCCAAAGAAATTAACAGTCTAGGCAGCACTATGCACTGATAGCATCATGGGACCTTCCTTCTTTGAGGATACCGTAAACGGGCAACGATATCATGACCTGATCTCGGAGCAGTCCATTCCAGAGGCCTAAACTTAAATTGGATTGATGAGTGGTGGTTCTCACAAGATGGGCACCTTCCCATACAACATACAAAAATTTAAAGCTCCTTGATGGTCAGTTTGGTGGCCGTGTGATCGCTTAAAGCTTCACCGGAACTTTTCATAGGGGCTTGCTTGGCCACCCTACAGTCCAGATCTGAACCTCAAAGATTTTTTTTTCTGGGGCTACACGAAGGATAAAGTGTTTGAGAATCGACCAACCCACCCTTCCTTGGCTCAAACAAGAGATTACCTGCATCATTGGATCAATCGCGGATGAGATGTATGAGAAGGTTATGGCCAGTTTTCATGAACACCTGCACTGTTGTATCACCATGGAGAGCAGTTATTTCAGAAACATTCTTCTTTGAATTTTTTTCATAATATTCATTCTTTAAAAGTTTCAGCTGAAAATATTCACGCATTGCTGAGAAAAATGGAATCAAAGTTATCTTCAGCTATTGATCGAAAAAAATGATAAACAAGTTTTGTTCTAAATAGAAATGGGCACAACTTGCCTGTAGGGTACCTGGGTACAGGTAGTTGGATGTTCAGTGAATAGCCGGATACCTGAAGGTAGAGCTTAATACTCGAAAATATCTGAAATGGAATCCATTTCGGAGCTGATTTCAATTCATCCAGATGCAAACTGAGAAATAGCAGCTTTTCAAGGGTTTCTGGCCTCATTCTAGAGCGTTTCTGATTCATAATTTTTTCAGCTTTTAAAAAAACGCTCACTCGGAACTGAAGCTGCCCGAATACATAAGTACATGAGAGTAATCTGACAAGTGCTGGAAGAAAATTTGATACAATGGGCTTACAGAATTGAATACTTCACTTATATAAGCAAGATACTATATGAACTCTCTTATCAACATAGAGAATAGGCGGATAGCCAATAGTTTAAGCACCTGTAGCTGTTTTGTGGGCGAAATTAATTCCTCCCCAGCTTAGAGCAATTCGTTGAGATTTAGCTCGTTCTCTTATATGACCAGCCATTTCGCCACCGTAGAACAAGATCGATTTAGGGTTGATTATTTGAAGAATGAGATTGATGAAAATCACTAAAAAGTTCTATTTCTTCAGCAATTTGTAGTTGGGTAACAGGAGGGTTTACAGGAGAGAGCGGAGGACAATTCCGGAAGAGAAAGTCTGTTCGAAGAGTAACGCAATCATTTGTAGGACCTGAACCCATGTGGCTCCAAATTGGCCCAGTTACTAATTGGACTTTTTCAGATACATCAAGTGATCCTGTCAAACGACTACCAGAGCTATTATTGATTGTCCATTTGACACGTGGCTTCTCTTTTCCACCACCACTCTGTTCATCATGAACATCAAGCATGGAGTTATCCTTGCGGATGTCCCTCAAAGAGTAAAATCTATTCTTTGGCCTTGGTGATGGAGCCTGAGAGCAGATTCGTCCAAACGCTAGGGAAAAAAATTCACAATTAACAATCATCCTTATATTTAGAGAGGTGTCTTTTTGATCAGTGAGAATTGATAGATTGTGTAACAAGCAGTGATTAAATATCTTCAAAAATGTCGATGGAAATACCAATGTCATTAAAACGATTGATCAGATTGGTCATGAGAGACTTTTATCAGATTAAACTCTCACTGGTGGTAGATTTGATGATTCGAAAGCGATCAGTGAAAGTCGAGATATTGATGAGGTTTCAACGTAGACACCTTATAGCAATCCTTGATGAATAGAAAAGAAATGGAAAGCTTACCAATTTGTCCACTATTGATTTTTTCGCGTCTCTACCAAATTTTGAAGGGGGTATAGATATTTCACCGCTTTGATTTTTATAATTCCAGCGCAAGTTCATGGTGTCTTGACCTGGCTCGAGCTCTTCTGAGCTACCGGGAGTGTCTTTTTTTGAGAGAGAGAAAGAAGATGAATTCGTGTTTGTGTGTGTGCTGCTGATGATGATAATGATGATGATGATGATGGACAAAGAGAGAGAAAGAGAGATGAATTTGTGTGTGTGTTGTGATGGTGATGATTCGGTTGAAAGAGAGAGCAAAGGAAGGAAAGAGATATGGCTGTCGATGTGGCTGTGGTTGTGGCTGTGGTTGTGGCTGTGGTTGTGGCTGTGGTTGTGGCTGTGGATGAGGCTGTTGATGAGGCTATGGATGAGGCTATGGATGAGGCTGTGGCTGTGGATGTTAATACGTTTCAATCAACGACTTTTTGTAAGTCAAGATCGTCATACAATTATAGATCTAAAGAGATTTTTCGAATAATCGTTATCTTCTTTAGATATCGTAGATTATCATTGCGTGGTGCTGAAGCACTACAAGTGATATTGTTGAACCCAGGGTGAGTATATATGTGAGATGGATAGGAAAGGATAATGAGAAAAAATGTTATACGTTCATTATTGTAACAAGTTACTTAATAATGACAATTGTATGACATGTACATTAAGATTATATAGATGAGAACAATTTGGACTGATTTTTAACTTGGCTATTATATGTAATATATTGTAATAAAGGAAGAAGATGGCGAGTAGGAGACAGAGAGTTTGATGAGATAAGGTATATGAGGACAGAATCATAAAGAAGGTGATGCATGTAGCAGTATCCCCGCATAATTCAAATCACAAGATCTTATGTACCGGACTTCTCAGTTTTTTCCTGATGAAAACTGCTGCTTTATGCATATTTTTCGTGAAGCAATTATTTGTTAGAGGTGTGTTTACTACCTCAGACGATCCATGTCTGTCTTTCGAATGCTCATAAAGTAGGTGCTCATTCAGAAATATCATTTTGCATATAGAGCATTGGGTCCAAAACCCGGTATGAATTTCTTGAATATGACAGAGTAGATTGAATTTATCATTGAATTTTCTCGTACAGAGAATACAATAATATCTATTAATTTCTTTAGTTAGTATGTCTTGTGGTGAGTATTCAAAAATAGATGAAAGTTCTGTTAGAGTTAAGTTCGGAAACAATCCTCTTTTGATTCGACATAGTAGATCAAGAGCTGAGTTTTTTATCGAATTTAACTCAATTTCTTTCTCAGTTATTACTCCATTTAAGAGAGGATCATTTATTCCTGTATCTAGTGGTTTGATGTATTTGAGTTTCCTTACGAATTCAGGAACTGGCATTCGATTCGAAGGGATATTTATTAATTTTATCACCTGGATTTTAGTATCCATAGTCATCGTCATACTAGGGAAGCAATAGCATGATCTCTCCTTTCTGAATTGGCATGATAATTCATCGCAATGATCATTTCTGCCTACATAGATGATTCTTTCCTCATCTTTATTCATAAGGAGACAACCCAATTTCTCAAGAGTCAATGAGATCTCATTGGCCATTACATTGTTCACTTTAATTTTTTTGTGTTCCAAAAGATTCATTATCACTTTGACTTCTATCTGCTTGATGGGCAAGGTGATATGTATTTCTGATTCATTTAAGATACAGAAATTATCTCTCGAGTGTAGTGAGAACCAATTTAGTCTTGAGACAGTTGTGTTTTCTAGTGAATGAATCATGTATTGGATTTTGTCATCAGTAGCAGTCCAAGTAGAATCATTCAATAGAAATTCAACACTCATCTTTCCCTGAAAAAAATTTAAATTGTTATATGAATAATCATTTTGATGCATATGGTGTGTGCACAATTAAGAAATGCTTTATATTTCACTTCTCAGAATATATGTTGGATTTTAACAGATATGATGGGAGAATAATACTGTATATCAAGAACTTAGGGATTTAGAGTAGTGTGATTTTTTCATCATAACGGTTGAGTGAGTCAAGCTGACTATCACAGAGGCTCGCTAGGCTGGCTTCTCTTCCTCGGCCCGAATATTCAAATCTCATGACTTGATATACTAACGTCAGATTTTTTTTCTTGCCATGTTTGTGGGCTCTGTGTCGTCTCATGAGATATTCATCTGGTTTGATGACATTACAGTCTGAACATTTGATTGCACAACGAGTGTGACTTCTTTGAATATGGTATAAGAGAAGTTTTCTTGAGGGTAAGATAGATGGACATAGAATACAAAGATGCTTCGAGTTTGGGCTATTTTCATAGCTCAAATGGTTATCGAACACTTGTGACAAGTTGTGAATGTTGATAACTGGAAATTTGCCTCTTTTTAGAAGTGAAGAGACCCATATCTTGTCATCTTTCGACAAGACAATCCTTTCTAGAGAAAATCTCTCCGGGAGTTCACAACTGTTAGATTCCAACTCAAAAATTTGACCATTCAGATTCCTATCTTGGATTGATGTGATCCTTGGTTGAACAAATTTGTGACCAATGACTGAGGGAAGATAT
Organism: Brevipalpus yothersi; assembly: GCA_003956705.1. Taxonomy (NCBI): domain Eukaryota; kingdom Metazoa; phylum Arthropoda; class Arachnida; order Trombidiformes; family Tenuipalpidae; genus Brevipalpus; species Brevipalpus yothersi. The sequence goes on from QZCP01000122.1 coordinate 50,007, forward strand.
TCTCTTTTGTATATATAATCAAAAGTTATGCTCGAACAATGACACTTATGCATAAATACTGAGGCATCCCTTTGGGGCTTCATACATATAATACAGTCATCATCTTTTTTTATTTGTAATGAATGACGAACTTTGTTCACTGAGAATACCGTTAAGATACCTTTCTTTTTTTCCATATGTCCACCGATGGTACTTAGGACAGACATTAATGATTTTAAGAGTGATGAGTCGACAATTATTTGGCCGTTACATAGTAATTCATAAACCTTTCTGATGAGATCACATTCAATCGAGCACACTAAAATATGAATATTTGGGCATGAATTGACAGAATCCAATTGTCTGAACTGATGATTAAAGATCTTGAGTGGTTCACTGTTGAATTCACATGATCCATCCAGACAATGAAATTTAACTTTAGAGTATGAGCTATCAAAGGATTTATGGCAATTCATTAATCTAATGATTACACTTTTTTTTGCCATGATTCCTTGTCAACATAAGAAATGTGAATGATTGAGAATCATATTATAGTGTTTACACTTTTACCTGTAGATGGCGCTCAATGAGTCATACCAGTGAAATAAAATAACAATCTTCCATCGCGCCCACCGTTGCACCTACAAAGAAAATTTTTTTCACTTTGTAGCCATTTTTGTTTCGATCATTCAATTCCAAACTTGTTACTTATTATATATACATATTGTGTTTGGTGAAGCTAGAGGAGTTCCAAAATTTCATTGTTAATTTTTGACAATGTATCAGATTGCTCGACGCCCCGACCCATACTATTATTGCCCTCATGCCTTTTTTGATTGGAATGGTGTGTTTTATTTAAACATCTGAAGTGAAGTCATTTCTCTTAATTTTCTTTATCTTTTTTTTTTCTTTCTGCTCAACAGGGATGGAGGCGATGACTGATCGAGTTTATATCAATATTATAAATCGTGTGCGTCCGTTGTTCACTGGAGAGTATCAGCGAATCTGGTCGCGTTGCAGGACTCATGTCAGAAATCTGGTGACAAATGAGAAATATCCATGGAGAGAGCTCGAGGTCGGTTTCAACACATCTCAGGCAAAATTGGCTAGCCACTATTTCGTTGTTGGTACCCCCGAAATGGTCTACATAGTTGATGCCCACGTTATGGCACATCACTACCACAAGAAGAGACATGGTAGAGTAATCTGCAAGTTTTGTGCAACCGCAATTGATCCTGATCCATTCGAGATTGAGGCTATGGATGAGGCTGTGGCTGTGGATGTGTATGTGGATGTGTATGTGGTTGTGGATGTGTGGTGTGTGTATCGTCTGGGCTGTGGCCCATCAACAACGAAAAACCCAAAATACTCAAAAAATACTCAATGAGTATACTCGATACTCAAAAATACTCGATACTCGAGTATCGAGTACATGAAGAATACTCGAGAGAGTTGGCCTAATATGTAAGGTGCTTGCATCTCATCTCTCAGGTGCCGGGTTCGCGTCCCCGTCTCTCTTAGCCCAATTCCCATCTCATCTACCTAATTGTATGGCTGTGTGGTCTTATAGGACCAAAAAGCCCCCATCTATTGTATGCAAAAAACGAATAAATAAATAAATCGAGTATATGAGTATACGAGCATACCTTGCCCATCACTAAATTTTGCGCAAGCATTCACACTTTATTTTTAAGTTTATACTGTACCCTATTCTTCTTCTCATTCTTCTCTACTGCAAATTCTCCCGAACAGTTTCTCCGCTCATCTTTTCTCATGAGAGACCCTGGGCTACCTTCGTCCTCTTTCTACCCCAACCTAGCACAGCCCCAGCATATTCACCTCAAAGACCCCCGAAAGATAATCGTGGTTGCACTTTATCATACTATTCTTAACGGTTTTTTGCTTCTGAATGTGTTGAGCTGCCTTCCTCCTCTTACAATTGTATCAAATAGACGATAAATTTTACCTCACAATCACAGTCGAAATAAGTGTAATGTTGAAAAAAGATCTACAAGAAAGAAGGAGGAAAAGAGAGCAGGGGAAGTGTGAAACTGATTCTCTCTTTCTCTTTTTATCCCTTTCAAGAACGTCCCATTCGGGTTCTTACTCGAAGTCTTCGAGTACTCTCGAGGAAGAGAAGTATACCTGAAGTCGATTACTATTAAAATCTAATAAAAAGTTTCTCTAAAAGGTTTTGTATAGGAGTGAAATCGGACATTCAACGGATAAAAACTAGATTATTGTCTTTTTGCTCATTAGCCCAGAGGAAGAGATGGAGATTCGTTTAGCAATCACATATCGCTGGCCATCGAATGACGGACTGGGAAAGTAGAAATTGCAATCTATCTCTTTTTCTTCCAATTTCGAGCTGATTTTCGGGAAGGTCAGAACTTAGGCAAACGAAATATTCCTCCAAAAATCGTCAATAGACGGAATATTCTCCCGAATCAACGCCCATTAATTTAAGAACTTTTGTAACTTAGAGCTCGAGTGGTGCTATCGAGGATCAAAAAACATGAGCTTCTGATGTTTCTCTCCTCAGCGATCTTGTGGTAGGAGTACAAAAACGAGAGAGAGGGAATAACTCTCAAGCAAGTGAAGCAATTGAGGAAGGATCGAGTTCTTCGGGATAGATGTCTTCAAGAGGAGTTTATTGGTCCTGATAAAATCTTTCTTGATAGCCAACCAACGAGAGGATATGAAATAGAACACCAATAAGCAGCACACAGTCTCTCGATAAGCTTATGCCAGAGAATAGAGACCATCATTCAGAACGAGCTTTCCTTCACGAATTTGAGCAGCTAAAAAATTTTTCAGCTGCTGAATGTTGAGAGAAATTTCCTTAGAAGCTTGAAAAGCGAACATGTTCAACATGGTGCGAATACGCTCCAAAGGCAAAGGATTGAGGTTCCGGAGAATATTTTCAATATATGACCAATACATTCGCATGTGACGTTCTCGTGGATCTTGATTTTGTGTTGGTGTCCCCACTGATTCGTTGAGATCTTCATCATAATCACTTTCATCATCGTTATCACTTGCATTCATCAGTGAATCGTTTCCTAAAGAATTTCGCTGAATCTTACCGAGATCATTTAATATGAATCGCTCACCAGACTCTCTGATAATACCTTTGCTAGTCCAAAAGCCAATTTTTCGCTTTAGTAATGGAGTTGAAATGCATAAAGTTTGTGCGAGATCGGCAAGAGTCCAGACAGTTTTCTCCTGGAATTGCCAAATAATGCTGGCATGAATAGGGGAGACACAAAATGTTTGATTCAACTCAGGTGAGCCATAGTTAAGATCGATTTCCACTAGACCGATGTGAAAGAGCTAATTAAGAGTTCGACTACCTTTGATTGTTTCAAAGGCTTGCGTATACGTTGTAATCGCTTCTTTGGCCGGTGGAGGAAGATGAAGATTGTTTCCCTCTTCAGTTGTACTGAGTCCAAGTTTTTCATGCCAAAATTGGGCAGATAATAGGAGACATTTCGTTGGAAACTTTTTCCAACGAAATGCTCCGATTTCTTCAGCATTGATACGATTATCTATTCGCTTGGACACGGAAATATCTTGTATCATCACTTCACATGAATGCAAATCTGATTCATCAAATCGAAGTGTCAACAGTTCTAGATTACTTCGTTCATGCTCTACATTTGAAAAGTGAGCGAAAGTTTTTCATTATCTAGAGATTTTATTCCTTCCCTATCAAACTGTGTCTTTCATTGTTAGATAAATTAGTGAGGATCAATTTTCACTAAGGATCCCATAAAAAGTTTCATTGGAGCTACTGGGTTGATAGTTCATTCATTTTCTGAGCAAGGCTGATGTGTTCAACGGAGTTCACTATCAATAATTATTCAATCAATGTCAGATTGATTCCTGAAATGATACATGGAAACATTACCATCTTTTGATATTCTGTGAGTAATATCGGCAGTGTAGAAAAATTTAGAAAAAAGTGACTAGATTTATAATATTAGAAAGGGCTTGAAGAAGGAGAGTTTTATAAAATCGTTGGATATTTCCAAGAGAGAATGAGATCATTGATGGATTAAAACAATTGGCACAAATTATTAGCCTAAGAGAAAGTGAATGTCAAAGTTCTCCAAATCTGTAGAACTTTTTCAACTTTTCCGGTAAATTGTCTTTAAATAATACAGGATCTGCTCGAAACTCAACGCTTTTCAATGGCATATATCCATATATCGATGCAAATTGATTTATACAGCTGGAACGAGCAGTGAGATGGTTAATCACATCATTAGACAGTGTGACCGAATTAACACATTCAGGACAGCGAAATTTTTTCCTCGGTAAGACCTTGATAGGCGCCTTACCAGTCACATTGGAAACCAGAAAGTTCATCGCGATATCTTCACAATTCATATTCTTGTCAACAATTTCGAAGATGCTCCGATCCATGACAAAAGAGTAAAGATAGTTATAATGCTACGAATTGAGAGAAAAACAGTTAATCATCTGACACTTTGTATCTACTTATTTCATAGAGTTATGGATATACTAACCTTATGGTAGAAAGCAGCTCCAGTTAAAATCATTGATAAGTCATTGGTCCATTCTGATTCATATTTCCATTCATTAGTCTCATTATCCCATCGGTGAACACGAGATGGAAAGCCAACAATTACGTCTGGAAACTCACGCCAAACTTGGTACCCAAACTCCAACTCATCGCCAGTTAACATGGCAATATCATCGTCAATTGCTAAAATGGCATCAGTTGTTATATCATTGAAAGGGAAAAATCTATTGCTCAATTTGTTTTCCTTTGTGAGTATAACCTTGATTGGAATATTCACTTTTGGCCAAGCATGACTTGGTGGAGGCTTTTTCTCTTGATTATTCCAAACAACTATTATTTTCACACAGCTTGGTGATTTGGAAACAGAATATATAACTTGACATAAGCTTTCGAAGCGATCGTAAGTCAGTATAACAGCAGTGAAACCTTGTAATGATCTAGAGAGAAGTTTAGGATTTATCAGAGGATAGAGATGAGATGATTCTGTTGACTTTGGTCTGTTCCATGAGGAACGTGATAGAGAAAATTGTGGAGATATTCTTTCAGTGATAATTTTCATAGTAGATTCGAAAATTGATTTCATTGAGTTGAAATATTCTTTCCAAATGAAAATAGCTTGCTCTCTCATCAACAATAAACGCTCAGAATCGATGTTCGAGAGAATGTTCACCAAATTTGATAATGACTGTTGATGAATACGGATTGAGACAGCAGTCCAGTCAATCTTTTGATGGAATGGTAATACATAGTCATCGATGACAATCACAGGAATACAGCCAAACATCAAAGAATCGCTGAGTGTATGAGATCCTAAGCGAGAGGTAGCCATGATTAAACAAAAGTCCGAAGATTGAAGTAGATTATTGTACCGTAATCTTAAACTTCGAAGAGAATTGCATCGTAGGGTATGATCTTCTCCAGCAGGAATACAATTTTTTTCGAAAAGAAACAATTTATCATGGTGCTTGACTTCTAATTCTTCCAGAATAGCACCAAGTTCTGGATCAATCAGATCTGATTGAAGACCTATTATCATCTGTGATCGCTTAGAATTGATGATATCTTGAAGTTCCTCGTGAGATCTGTGAAGATAATCCTGGCTCAAAGGACTGTAAACGGGTATAGAGATGTCAAAGTGGCTTCTGTAAGACCAGGAATCGAAACCTCCTCCCGCCACCATGGCTTTTCCGATTTCAATTCCCAATCTTGATGTGTAGTTTGGTGATGAGCCAGGAAGCATGTTGAAAATCAGATGATTTCGACCTCCATTCCAAAAAGGTAATGATGCTAAGGCTCGAGAAACCCCTTTGGAATCTGTGTTACTTTCACTCAATGTATCGATTGTCGGAATGAATACACACGCTTTAGATGGATCACTAACAAAGTATGAGCTTTCATGTATATCTTTGAGTAATTGGTAAAATTCTGTAGTATAATGAGATGATATGGGCTTCATATCTGAATTAACGAATTTTCTTACAGGATATAAGTATACAGCAGGAGTATTGGAGTGTGGATTGCATCTGTACACATCAAAACAGTTGAATTGATTGCAATTGCGTTGAGTTGGTGCAACTGATTTATCATTTTCAGGCAGAACTATTCGCTCAGCTTTCTCTACATCAATTAACTTGAAAGGTTTCAAAGCAGTCTCATGAGCTTGATGAATCATTTTCAAATGATCATCATTCTTGCTATCGGTGAAAAAATTGAAGAACAGAAAGTAACAAAATTCCATCATCACTATTGCCAAAATAATGCAGAGAGCACCTTTGGTTTTTGTGTAGAGATTGGAAACATTCGAACGCTTTGAATCCCAGCAAATCATCTTTATCAGATTATTTATCCAACTTTCCAATGAATACCTGAATCGATGGGATGACATACATGTATATTAAGGGATATGAGCTAGCCCTTGCATCAGGTGAAAATTACATCACACCAAACTCACCAAAAATTGATGTTAGAACCTCCATGATGTTATCACTCATATTTTGGTCATAAAAACATTACAGGTCAAGAATCCAAGATAATATTCACCAGAAAGAGTCGATCCATCACATACTTATACAATTAAATCACAATTGAGATGATTTTCACGTGCTTCATAAACAATAACAAACAAAAAGACCCGAAAAGCAATTCGACCATTTTCGCTATCAGAAACGCAAGCCACCAATCATGTTTTGTAAAATGATTGAAAATAGAATCACAGAGATAAAATTAAAATCATATATCATCAAAAAATCTTCAATTCAGATGAAACAGCTCAAAAATTTAAGTCTTGTCTCGGAAAGATTTTGATTCACAATCTTTCATCTTTCATGATGAAACTTTCATAACATGTACCCATCTTGTGAGTCTGACTGATGAGGTGTGTTTTGTTTTGGTTTTGATTTTGTTTGTGAAACTTTCATACTGTGAAGATTATCTCGACAATTTAGTGTGAATGTGTTTAAAATTGATCAAATTTATTTCTTAAAGAAGTGTCATTAGCTAGTCAGTATATATGTATACACATTTACACACAATTAATGAACAATAATGTCTTGTGAATTGAAGAAAATATTCTCTCTCAATGATCAATTGCCTAAACTTCAAAATATTTTTTTCGTTGATGACTATTGTGATCCCGTTCCAGGTATGTTGAATTTTTCTATTTTGTGTGTGTTAATCAAATCTGTTGCTGATAAATGAATTCACTGATTTATCTCTAATCTTTTTCTCTACACCTCTTCAAACAGAGTACAGTCAAGAATGGGATGGAATTCTTCGTAATGTAAATGATGATGATTCCAGTAGTGTTCCTTCTTCTTCAAAAGAAGAATCAATCAAAAAGTGTTTAATTGCCATATCACCATTTGTTGATATATTAGTGTTTGCCCATCTCAACAATGTAGCTGTGTACCGTCGAAAAGAAGAGACCGCTCATCAGGTGAGCAATTAGTTTCGATCATTGTCAATGTTTGATTCAGATAAATTATTCATTTGACTAATCAACTGCAATCAATTTTCCATCCAGTTAACTGGAACCACACTTTTTGATCTGGAACCAGGTGAAAAGATCACTGCTATCGCTTGCCTTCCCTTTGTATCTCAACAAATATCCAATCAAGGGGGTCTAGATTGGACATGTATCATATTGGGCTTCAATTCGGGCCATATTCGGGTATATACGGAAAGTATGAGTTTACTCATATCACAAAAGCTGTACAATGAGCCTGTTACCTGTATCAAGGTTCAAAGCTTTTCCAGTTCATATACATCAGGTAGAAGTCATCATGTAGATGGTGACAAGAAAGTTGACGAGATATTCGTATTTTTCCGAAGCACATGCTTGATTATCGAAGGTTTCACATTTTATCAAACACTTCGATCGTGTAGAAATTATCTTGCTCGTAATATTGGACATGCATTTGCTGAAAGTCTCTCAACTCCCGGTGTATCACTTCGTTTCAAAAAATGGCGATTCAAGAATGTCGAGAGAACAGTGGACGCTGATAATTGTGGTCTTGTAGAATTTTGTTCATATGATTCTCTTGCTAGTCGCTCTATGGAACGTTTCTCCTCACTCTATATTAGTAAAAGATCAACACAAGGTAATCTGATCATAACATCTGGACGAGATCCATTCATCTCAATTTTAAGAACAGATGAGGTGAGCTCAACTTTTTTTTGTTGTAATCCTCTTTTTCAATTTGCTTCTATTTCCAATAGAACGATAACTCAACCATCCTCGAAGAAGTTGCCACTGCTGTTGTTAACAAAGTGAAAAACTTTATTCCTGGGTTTTTGAGAACAAACAATGAAAGACAAGGGCCCAAAATTGAACCTCCTCTCGAATTTTGTGATTCTCTCGAGCTATGGGATCGATACAGAATCGGATCATCTTTAACAGTTTCACCATCAAGAGATCTTGTGGCAGTGTGTGATAATTTCGGTCGAGTTATCTTGATCAGTCTCATTGATGGTGTTGCGATTCGTATGTGGAAAGGATATCGTGATGCTCAATGTGGATGGATTGAATCGCAAGAAAATCCGAACGATATTTATTCTCGGAAAATATTGTTCTTGTGTATCTATGCACCAAAGAGAGGTATTTTAGAGATCTGGCGTTGTCAACATGGACCAAGAGTAGAGGCATTCAATGTGGGACGAAATTGTCGTCTATTGTATTGTAGCTATTCGATGATTGGAATGAACGATATAATTATGAATCAAATTCGTAACAACGGAGCTTCCATGAATCCTGCAACTTTTTGCTACTTGTTCGACTACGATTCGCTTTCAGTTTTTGAGATACACGCGCCTTTTGTTTGTGGCCTTTCAGGAAAATCTACAGTGAACAGTAAAGATACCCTCCTCCTCAGAGAATTCAAATCTATCGCACAAAGTGATGAAAATGATGAGGATAAAGAAAAATCAGCTCAAGTAGCCAGCCTCTTTGATCGAATGAAATCACATGAAGTGAAAATAGAGGCAATTCTCCATGTGATCGATCTGCCGAATGCATTTCTAGTCAAAACACTCTGTTCCAAACTGTCCAAGGAGCTACCTTCAAAAATCACGAAAAAGGTTGATCCAACGACTCAAAATGTTGCCCTCAAGTGTCGTTGGATCGACCATTTGTGCAAGCTTCACGATGATTTTTCTTTCCTCAATACAGGTGCCAAAAAAGTTGCAATATTCAACAGTGTACATAAAGATCCACCAGATTTTGAACCACAAGCTCAACTCTTGGATTGGAATGTTGTTGACTATGTAAGATGTGTTTCGCTTTTCAGCTTTAAAGAGTCTATTTTTTTGGACATTGCTGGAGAAAAATCCTCCATCATACCTTCACTGTCAGAATTCATTTCATTTTTCTCCTTGGACCAGCAACGTTTCACTTCAACAGACAGTGAACCGACCGATCAGTGGATTTCACTAAAGAATAAAACTGAATCAGACTCAGATAATTATCATCAGATCTCCGATCTATCCCAACTTGGAGATTTTTTTCTAATCCCATCTTTTGATGAAGAATATCTCGAAGAGTGTGAAACAACTCTGGAGGCATGTCGGATAGCACCATCGAGCATTCTATTCGCAGTATTCTCTTCATGGCTGAACAGTGAATTGTCTGCTGATTGGAGAAACTGGCCTAAATTCTACTCTTATGTTATGAAAATTGTGATAAAAATGAAAAAATATCAATCAACTAATCAAGATAATTGGCGATCCGTACTTTGCACTCTATCTCACATGATCGCTCAATCTAATTTTTCAACATCCGCTCTTGTTGCAGCTCTCATACTTCGCACAGTATATTCTAAGTATGCCGTACCTGATAAACTTTCAGATAAATCTCAAGATGAGGAATCGGAGGATAAATCAGAGAAGGAGAAGAATATGCTCTTCCTCGAAGAATGGGAAAATTTATCAGAAGAGAAAGAAAAATTGAGTCTTCTCATCAAGCAGCTCCAGGATTGTCTTTTTCTCAGCGTTGCTCTCAAAAGTAACAAGAATCATGATCCTGGTCCAATTAATTTGATCTCTCTTATACAAAATCATCCTGGTATTATCAGTGAATTGATTGCTAAATGGATCATCTCCTATCCTCTGGAGCCTTTGATAATACTTTCATTGAATGATTATGAGCCAGAAGACGAAGTTCAAGATCCAGCTGATTTAACATTCGGCTTGGACATTGTTCGAGCTAATGATGTGCATCTGGGAGAAGAGGTCATCAAACATTTGTTACGCAAAGTTCGTGACCACTTTCCAAATAGTATGGAGAGTGATATCGTTCTCTCCAACTGTACCTGGGAAAGTTTAACGCTCTGGAATAAGGATTTAGTGAAGAATAATTCATATCTCATTCTGTCATCCAAATACTTGTTGAACATATCCAATGCCGTTCTAAAACACTGTATAGCCTGTTTAGTTTGGAAAACATTTATTTTAAAACGTTTCGAAACGTTAGCAAACTTGATGGAAAAGATGGCAAAGACTCCCAAAGACAGAATTTTACAGAGAGACCTTGGTTTTGATGAACAATCACTTCTGACATTCAGCAACTTTGTTGTTGACCTTTTAGATGGTATAATCGAAACAATAACCCGAGCAGATTCTGAAGCTATGCCTCTTTTCCGTATGGATGAATGGTGGAAAAATCGTATATGTTCCAATTCACAATTGCCTCTTGTGTTCATCGCCATCCAACAAAAACCTGCCCAACCTGAATTAGTTTTACAAATTTATTCTCTTGTATCTGTGATAAGCATAATGATCAACTTCCAAGTTAAGAATTTCAAACCACTATCCCTATTTCCCAATGATATAAGAGCTATGCTTTTCGGTGAATTGTCTTCATCACCCAAGAGTGATGCTGTTGATTCTGTGATTAGCCAAAATCGAATGAAATTCTTGATTGCAGCAACAGTTGCTATCGCTCAATCAGTACCCTCTCTGACAAAAGAAGGTAAGTCTCTCAGCATTTTTGGTCAGAAAATTCTCAGCTTATCAAATTTTCTCGACATTTAGGTGATGAGGCTGCAAAGTTTCATTCTCAAGCTAATCGTTGGCTTCACAAAGTTGTGACCCTTAGCAAGGATTGGCGATTGGATGCTGACGAAGTTAGACGACGATATGTTTGTGAACTATACTCCATTAATTGTGATTCTCTTGCTAATGAGGTAATTATAAGGTTAAATACTAGAAAATCATTTGATTTAATTTGATTTTCTTGATTTTAAGGTTATCAACATGGTTCATGATAATGAAAAGTTAGCCAATGAAATGCTGAAAACCGCTGGACTGAGAGTATCAAGACTAATCAAACGTGATGAAGAGAGATTAACAGCATCAATCCCACCAAATATTTTGACTTGGCTACGTTCAGTCACTAAGGTGAATTTGATTTCGATTATTGAAATGTTTATTAATCATTACTTTCTCATCTAGGATTCAGATCCTCTTCCTGAGGTCGATTGTGATGCTACTCGTTTAATGTTGGAGTATACTCAAACTTATCTTTCAGAAGACAGTACTAATCAAAAGATAGCTTACGAATTGTTATCAATTTTAAGAAGAATTCTCACAACGAAGTAGAAGTTTTTATAAAATGTTTGATTAATCAATTAAAATTTTTTAACTTTTTAAACGTTAACTTATTCATAAGCCATGTTCGATTCCGATGGCTCACATAATTTTTGATATCTTCGGCATTTTATGTTCATTCTGAGTATCTGGGAAGAGCACGCTTGCATATCTAGTCTGATCTTTCTACATAGTATAACAATGGAAATAGTCACCTCCGCACCTAAGTTGAAGAATTCTGAGAACATACCTTCAGTTTGGCAGAATTTTGTCAGATATATTCCAACATGAGAATATCATTCAGCATGCGCTCAAGGAATCCAGTACGCTTCTCCTGTTTGTCTCTCTTTCTCTCTCTCTTTTCTCCTAGCTTTTTCACAGGAGTGTGCGATGAACATGGCGATTGAAAACTTAATATCATCATCCTGTGTCATCTAATTCTTTGCTTCCTAATTCTATTGTAATCTTTTGATGAATAGTCCATGGAGAGAATGATATAACCAAAATAAGCTTGAGTGCTCATTCTTGTGGCCATTTGATAATTTATTCTAGTTGATTTCCTGAAATTCTTGGACCGGTGAATCTTCTCGGGCTTCAATATCCTTTCGACCTTAATATTTGATACTCTCTCCATATATTGGTTTGCCTCTGTTCTTGGTTATTCCTTCATTCATATGGCTGGTGGTATTTTTTACACTTCAGCCTAAAGCTGCCAAAAACCAGCAATGAAATCAAAATATGTCTCAATCTCCCTTCTCAAAAATTTTGCTTGCTCTCTAGGCAATCCATCTGTTCTACATGAGCTCTTGCTCTAATCACAGTTAATCATGATTACCTGAAGCATTCCAATCATCTTCATCATGCAAACTTCACTGGAATACTATTTCTTCCCAAAACTCTCTCTTCGAAGTGATCAAATTGACATTTTTTGAATTATGATTTGCAAATTTAAGTGCTCAGAATACTCAGAATAAGCAATGAAAATTCACATCTGAATTAAGAACAAACAACATCAAATTGTGCCAAAAAGGTTTTCCATTCAAATATTTTCCCAAGATGAAAATATTGTTATTGTTTCAATTTTGAATCATCAGCTCCGGATGGATTCTACCCTTCTTTCTAATCTGTACTTATGAAATTATATTCACCAACTCCTTGAATACTCAACAAAATCTCCAATTTATTCTCAAACATCAGCTCATTCATCTCCACCATTGGGATTGCATACCCAAAATTGTGCCAAAAAAATTGATGATAGCTAAAAAATGAATCGATAAGAATCAAAATCTGTGGAAATTATATTAGCACACATGATAATTGATTGTTTAATTCCATCATCATTCAATCTAGTCTCTTTCCCTTTCATTTTGGTGACTGCCGAACAAATTCATCGCTACCTCATGATGCTTACAGCTTTTGCTCCTCTTTGCATTCATAATTAATCATTCAAGATATCAGAGTTTTTTTCTCTCACTACACACATATACATACATCCATCATTGTTGGAATTCCTGTTATTCTTCCTCACCTCAATCCTTTCACTCATCAACTGAGCGCGCAATCAGTTTGCCCATCAAGTAGATCAACATTATGATCAACCGACGTAATCTCCTGAGTTGTGATGATGAAATTGGTGCTCAGGATATAGCTCACTTGGAACTTCTAACCGAAGAATCAATAATCTCAAATTTTTATCAACGTTTCAACAGGAATCAAATATATGTGAGTTCACTGTTTTTATTTACCGATCTCTATTTTCCATTTTCAAATATTTGGAATCCCTGTCATTGGGAAAATATCTTTCTTACCAGTTTCTCCTGGTACATAGTGAGATGTTTGATTATCATGATCATATGTAGGAGTATTTTCTTTCCTTCTCTATCTAAGAAAAGAGTGACTCAAAAATTGTTGAAAAGCCTTAGAGATAAAACGTTTGTATCTTCTTTTACCTAGAGAACAAACCAAATAGGTTGATTCTTTCTCTTTCTCCTTCTTGTAAGCTCAGAAAATTTTCACTTGTGTACAGATTGCTAAGCTCACGCAATATTCAGAATGGATTCCAAGCGAGAAACATTTTGATTGCATTAAAATTCTTTTCCAACCAAAATGTTGCTGGGGAAAACTTTTAGTCAATGATGTTAAAATCTTTTCTCTTTTTTCGATATGCGAGAAGTGAACCTCAAGAATTGAGCCTATTTTGCAATATGATACGTTTCGGACTTTACCGTAAACACGTACAGAAAAATGTCAATCCTGGCTCAATTCTCTCTCTTTGAATCCTATTGAATAGCCATTCGAGGAGTGAATAAAGCAGCCTCTTTCCATTCGGAGCCTATGATTCCTTATAAGATCCTCAGAGTTATCGAACAATCTAGCATACATACATACCATCTCACTTAATTCGATAATTTACAGTGATAAATCATTAGAGGCTGCCACCATTGATGGTTTCCGATGGTTTTCAAAAGTGTTATAAAGCTTGGTGTTTTTGTTTATGACCTTCCAGCTAGGTCATTATCAGTTGCTAGATATCTGTTCTGTATTTAAAGCTCTAACCATCTCAGCGAAGAGGTTTCGTTATGATCAATCAACAGTTCACTTTTACGGGGTGATATAGCTTATCAATACCTCGTTCTGATAATAAAAATTTGAATTTAGTCCAAGATCAGAGGTGAATTCGAATATTCGATAATTCAAACGTTTTCTCGACTTTCTGTTAGCAAATCAAGCATCAGGAGTTTTGTGAAAAACTGATTCCTGAAATATCATCCCAATGGTCAATATCTTCTTAGATAGTTCCACATCAATCATAAAAGCATGATCAGATATTCATGAGTTGCTTTGAAAAGGAGCATATAATTCCACCATGACCAAAGTGTTTGACTTTTATCACTATTCATTTTTTGGCCATCAAGTGTAATCAATCACTATCTTTTCTGTTTGATCAGACATACATAGGGACTATGGTTGTATCAATAAACCCATATAAACACCTCTCAATATACTCTCCGGAAGTTATCACTGCTTACCAACATCATAACATGCTGAAACTTCCTCCTCACATGTAAGTGGTTCTTCTCATCTTTCACGTTCCCTTTTGTCTTCCGTTTTATCTATCTTTCTCCCTCTCATCACACATATACACACACACACACAACCAACTACTAGTACTAAATGTAATACATTTCGTTTGTTACATGTTCCTATTCTTATGCTAGATAAACTATTGTGATCAATGTATTTTCTCATCTTTTACCTTACCCATGACAGATACGCATTAGTAGAGTTTGCTTTTCAATCAATGAATGAGCGTAACCAAGATCAATGTATCATTTTCACTGGTGAAAGCGGCTCAGGAAAAACAGGTAATTTTTCATATCTATATTTCAATTCATATATATATAGATAAATATATATATTCTTTACTGTTTATTCAATCCACTGGCTGAATTGAGAGGATTTGCATACCGAAAAATTATGACTTTTTCGAGTCACACTTAATGTTTCTCTCTCTTTTCCTTTCTTTCTCTTTCTCGTGGGAATCTAACTCTGTGAGATGAGAACATCCTGATCTTCAAGTCATGTTGATATATTTAAAATTCCATGACACAATAATTCGATGATTGAAAGCTAATCTCAGCCTTGAAGACTAGTTTTATCATCATATTCGAAGTTTTATTCTGATTGGTTCTGGGGAAGGATACTCAATACTCTTCAAGTCCGATGATCATGCCTCTGAAACTTTTCTCACTGACTGCAAACTGTGATGAGCTTAAAATTTGAGAATTTCAATGAATTCAATAGAGTTAAGCTAAATTTCCTCTTCTGCATCATATAAACCCTAATTCCATCCTTAAAAATCGATATCATCCAACACCATGTATAATGTAATGCAGAAAGAATCGACATTGATACAGTACATTGAATATTTTTTGTATCGCTCAAGGGCGCAATATTCCTCAAATATATCTGCATTTGAACTTTTTCCGCCTGAATATGAGCTATATCTTACACCACAATCTCGTTTCGAGGGCACACAACTATGGAGATACATAGCAGAGTATTCCTTTCCCAGCTGAGAGAGAGACTTTCTTACCACTCTTCCATCGCATTCTCTAACACATGATGACGAAATCAATGAATCGATATTGTCTTCAAACTTCGGTACACTACACACTACGACAAAAATCAAGCAAACAGAAGCTTATACAGACATGGATGAATCTTGTTTCTCCCAGAACTTCCTATTCGATTGAGAGCACAAAATTGTTTCAGCAACAGCAGTGGAAAAGAGAGGAAAAAGAGAGACAGAGAGGATGTTGGATGCTGGATGCAGTCCCATCTCGAGAATGATGCAAGAAAAGTGGGAGAGAGAAAGGAATAACGATCTGCTAACCAGGATAGATGAAGATCAAAATGTGGAGGTTAGAAGTGTGGATGATGATGATATCCCCAAAAATGTTGAGGAACTTGCCTCAAAGGACCGAAGGAAGAATAAGTGACTTGAGAGGAGAGCGAAAAAGGGAAAGATTCTTCATTGATTGGATTGATGATAGATCGGAACTGTCTGACGAGATGCTTACTGGATGCTTACAGCTTTCATTGAGATTAGATTTCTGGCTTCTCTTAACATGTGTATAAATGTCTTGAATCTTATCGACTGTTTTCTATCTCATTTTTCCACCTCTCTCTCTCTCTCTCTCTCTCTCTCTCTCTCTCTCTCTCTCTCTTTTCTTCTTTCACCATCTTTTCTCTACTTACCAGTACTGATGAAATTTGGATGAATTTTGGTCCCCAGATATTGCCAATTGCATTGCTTGTTAGTTTCGGTGTGTGTGCATAAAATTTTGAAGGATCCAATTATTCCACTACAGCTCGATGGCATCTTCAAGCTTCATCTAGGGAAAATGTGTGTGCTCAAAAACCACAAATCTTGTGTCAAGAGCTTTTTTTCTCTATCTCACAATCTGAATACTTTTGACAGTTAGCTGGATGAATTTGATAGAGTATAATACAGTCCTGCATATCTGTATGAGCTCTAAATTTATCAATACGATACATGTATACATGATTGATATATGAAAATTATTGAGAAAAAAAAAGTTGTCAGTAATGAGGTTATTCATCTGAGAAAAAATCTGTTCTCGATAGGAAAATTCTGAGTTTCTCAATGGGTTGCGAAAAGGAAGCATACCATGAACACACAGTTTCTCATTCCGATTACACTTCTGATCATTGAAACTTCCATCAATCTTGACTTGAGGTTTCACTCAAACACAGAAGTCATCAAGCTCAAAGTGATGGTCTAGGCATTCGTTGATTTATTTATGAGGGAGATCTGTTTTCCTAAGGCTTTCTAGATAGATAAATAGATCTTAGAAGTTTTAAAATTCTCAAGGTTCCCAAGTTAGTAAGCAGCATTCCAACCTTACCATGGTGGCCAAGGAATACTTTCTGGTCAAAGTGAATCCTTCGAATATTCTTGGAAATATAAATTTAATCTATCAATAATATTACGAAATATTCCAGGGAATCGGTTCCATCCCAAGATACTTGAGTAGGTTTTTGTCACTGGACTGAATTCTATTCCCAAGATCACTTCATGTACATTGAAACAGAAGCCAATAAGTTGCGATTACTCAGGTATTCATTCCTTCTAATTTTCCTTCTAAAAAATATTTGACCTTCTGAATGTCATCCTACCAGACAAATGTGTTTTTGTTACACTAAAACAGAAAATATACATTTGTATAGAGTGAAGAGAATATCGATATGCTGATTCTGCCCTAATTGTTTGTGTAAAAATTTTGATTGCACAATTTCTACTTGATGAATCCCCGAGAAATCATCCATCATCAATCTAATTGATATCTTTAGGAATTGGTTTAACATTTTTCACCTCTTCTCACACCACAGAAAATACTCATCCATTCAGCCAGTGTGTAGTAGATGTGAGAAAGCTATCTGTACAAGGAGTATCTATGAAAGCTGAGAGAAAGAAGTGTAAGAAAAACTGGTGAACGTATATTTGCCATAGAGAAAAGGATGAGGATGAGAGAAAGAGAGAAGAGAGTATCCTTTTCTTATTCCTTGAAAGATGTATCGATCCAAGCAAACATCTTGCTTCTCACATTTCAAATTATCTTTACCGTCTTCAGCCTCTTTTCCTTTTCCTTTTCCCTCTTCTTCTTCTTCTTCTTCTTCCTTTTTTGGGGTAAGTTGAATAGAAGAAGAAGAAAAAAATATCCATCATCATTCACCAATTTGAAGCTACCTTGCCAAGATCACATCAGATTCTTTAACTTTGCTTGATGATTCCCAATTCTCATATGACTTTGGCCAGATTCATTTCTTTTACATCAATTCTCTCTCTTTCACTCTCCATACTGACCAAGTTAAACGTCTTACAAAACTTTATATGTGCACACGATATCTTCCTTGATTCATTTCATGATCACTAGCTTTATATTATATGGCGATTCCAAGCATGAACAAATTCTTCCCTAACCGAAAAAATTGGGTGTCTAAGAAGTTATTTAAGCATAAAATTAGAACCAATCGATCTAGTGAACGCTTGATGCACCTGAATTCATACTCATCAGCTGATTGAATACACCCAGCCATCGAACGTAAACAGTGGAAAGGTACTGAGGAAAGATTTATAATTCTCTCTCTTTCTCTTGACTTTTAATCACAGAGGCTGCTAAATATGCGCTCAAATACTTGGCACGCTGTGGATCATCTACCAAGCCGGAGCCAGATTGTTTTCGTGAACAAATTTTGTGTGTAGACCCTGTTCTGGAAGGTAAATATCAATTGAGCATCGCTGAATTAAAGCTTAAATCTCATTTCCCTGGCCCAGTAAAATTTCCATCTACATTTCATTAGAATTGCATGAGTTTTGGAGTAATATCCATTTGAGATTCTTGATTCGTTTGAAGAGTTGAATTTTTAACTCTTTTCTCTCTTACTCACTTTTCTTTTACAGCATTTGGAAACGCTAAGACTGTACATAATGAAAATTCGACTCGTTTTGTAAGTAAACTCAAATTGAACTATCTTTCTCTCTATTTTTCTAACCAAAATTATCTCTCTTCATAAAAAATTGACCCCCATCAAATGTTAGCCTCTATCACGCTAAAATTTATCTTCTATCCACTTCTTCATGATGTACTGGTGAAAAGTTCTCTCATCTACTGTATTCTTCACGTTTTCACCTAATGCTCATATGTTCTTTCTTTCTTTTTCTCTCTCTCTCTCTTATCCTCTTTTCTATTCCATGAAACAGGGAAAATTCCTGGAAATTGAATTCGATTATAATGATAATCCTGTTGGGGCCAGTATAACAAATTGTGAGTACTTTGCCTCATTTACTTTGTTTCATCACCCACACACATAGAGGTACGCTTTTACAATCAACTTGATATGATGAGAAATGAAGAATCAAGCCGAATGAATACACAGAGAATTTGTAGAATTTTTTTTGCTATTCTCTTCATTTTCTCCTATTCTCTCTATACTTATTTGGAGGTTCTTTTCCATTCCTATCCTGAAAGAAACTAAAACTATTCGCACACACATACATACATATATACATACATACATAGCAGCATCTCAAAACCATTTTTTCACTTATTCTACACACATTCAGAGAGAGAAGATTCTTCATCTGGAAGATTGAACGAGCTCCATTCGTAAACCATTAATATAAAAGAAGAGAAACCATAAAGCAAAAAAGTTTTACGGTCTATCTTGATATATGGTAGTGCAAGCCACCAAAGGCTTTTACAATCAAAGTAGATAATATTTTCTTCTCGCTCTTTTTCTCTCTCTTCTGTACTCAGTATGTTGAAAAATTCGTTTAATACTCTTCAATTGATCCATGATGTGGATCAAATTTTGCCACCTAAAGTGATGCCTTTCCATAGGTATACTTTTTTCTCTTCTCTTTCTCTCATGATATGAGATTCCAGTCAAGTCCATCTGCTTTAAAACCATTAGACTCAGAGCAAAATTTTTTTAAGTTCTTTTCAGTTCTTTCTCAAAGCGTATCTGATTTGAAAAAAACATTCATTCTAAGAGCATCTTCGTTTCTTCGATTCTTTTAACTACACTACATGTATATCATCAGAATTCCACCAGAAGGATCACATCTGAATTGCATCAAATTCCCAATTTGCCCAGTTTGTGATAGTCACAGAAGTGCCCACTATTGAGTGCGATGAGAATATTCAATTCCATTGATATTTCGAAATTAAATGAGTGCACATTATCGATCATGATTAAGATCAAAAGTTCCTCAATCAATGCTGAAAACGACTCTTCAATAGGGAAACCACATGCTTACCTTAAGCCTACTTTACAATGCACTGTTTTGTCAAAAAACTAAGGATTACTGATTTGAATGATCTTTCAAGAGAGTTTTGAATGATTCTGCGTTTTCCTAACCTCGATACAATACTTTTTATTATTATTAGTGGAAGAAATTCAAGCGTATTCATCTTAAAAAGCGTACCTTCTGATCGTGTATGTCAAGATTTTTCACCTCGAACTGATACTAAACATCCCATTCTTACTTGTGTTCTCTTATACCCAATCCCTTATCATCTCATGTACCTCAGATCTTCTAGAGAAAGTAAGTTTCCTGGATCCAGAATATCTTTCACCATAATTTGAATGATAATTCCACTTTTCTTCGATTCAGTCAAGGGTTATGAAGCATGACGAAGGACAGAGAAATTTTCATATTTTCTATCAATTGGTCAAAGGAGCTGATGTCAATCTGTTGAGTAAGATCAGATACCAAATATTATCAATTCTAAAAATCTAATTCCAATTTATTGATTCAATCTATATACATTCTCTCTTCAATAGAAAATCTTAAGCTCCATCGCAATCTGGATAGTTATGAAATTTTAAAAGGTCCATGTCACACTGATTTAATAGAATCTTTTGATGATAAAGATAAATTTTCAGATACTAGGGTAAGTAAGGCACAAGCAAAAGAGTTGAAGTTCAATTTTCCCTAAGCCACCCAAGAATACTCTCCGGAAACACTAATCAAGAACATTATCATCATATTCTCTCTCTCTTTTTTTTGTAGACATCACTTGCCATCATAGGCTTCACTGCCGAAGAAATTTTATGCATTTTCTGTATAATTGCATCAGTTTTGAAGCTGGGAAATATTCAATTCCTTCCTCGAGCTAATATTGATGGAACTGAGGGTTGCTCTTTGATAAATGAATATGGTAACATAGTACAACATGCTCATCTCTTTCCTTTCTTTTCCCCCCTAAATGTGTGTGTAAAAATTCGATTTCAATTACTAATCGAGCGTATCTTTTTTTTCTCGATTTATCTATCATCTGTGCCTATTCCAATAGAATTGTATGATGTTTGTGAACTTCTTCTTCTCAACAATGATCTTTTGGAGACAGCCTTAACCCAACGAACTGTTGAAATGAGGCATGAAATATTAGTTACTGATCTTTCAGCTCATGAAGTGAGTATTTTTTCTTCCCTCATAATATCAAACGTCATCTCGCAAAGCGATTGAAATTGATATTTTTTTCCTCTTTTTTCTCTTAAACTCACTTTTTTTTGTTTCTATTATTCTTACAGGCTAGTTTTGCTCGTGATTGTCTATGCAAAGCACTCTACAATCGACTTTTTATCTGGTTAATAAATAGAATGAACGATATTCTAAAGGTAATAAGCAGTAAGATTATTATACTTAAGATTTTTCGTACTTTATTTGAGATTATTTCTTTCAGCCAAAAATTTCTAGCAAAAAGCGCATTATTGGAATTTTAGATATGTATGGTTTCGAAGTTTTTGAGGTGAGCTTCTGAATTTGATTTTGAATGATTTCTTTTGCTGATTTCATTCGCTCTTTTTTTTGTACAGAAAAATCGATTTGAACAGTTCCTGATCAATTATTGTAATGAGAAGCTCCATCAAATATATGTTGATAAAGTATTGAAAGAAGAACAAGAAGAATATAAAAGAGAAGTAAGTGATAATAGAATGAAATTTGATTTCACTCGTTCTGATTGTTGATTGATTCTCAAAATAGGGTATCCAGTGGAAGAAAATTGATTTTTTCAACAATTCCATCATATGTGATCTCATTGAAATGGTGAGTTGTTCCGGGATAATCTTGATTGTTTCCTGAATTGATGAAAAATTCTATCCCTACAATCTTATACAGAATAACCATGGTATTTTATCGATCCTGGATGAAGAATGCTTACGTCCCAGTCCAACCGGTGATCTTGTATTTTTACACCGAATATCACAAAATTGTCATGAAAATCTTTACCTTGATTCAAATGAACCTTCAGGATGCAAAAATTATCATAGTCACCCTCATTGCTCTACTGCCGCACCTCCATTAGCCTCAAGTTCAATTGATTTAGTTCACTCATCTTGTGGGAATCCATCAACTTCATCATCTCTAGTCATCACACTTGCCGATTCATCGTTTCGTGTTCGACATTTTGCCAATTCGGTGAGCATTTCGAAGCATTTTCTCTCCACTTTGATTAATTGAAAAAATTGACCCCCTCAATTGAAAGCTAATCTTCTTCTTCAAATACAATCCAAAGGTAACATATTCTGTGAATGGTTTCGTTGAAAAGAATCGAGATCTACTTTCCAAGGATCTCTCATTTGTTATGTTCAATACCGAAATTCCTTTACTTCGTTCACTATTTCCGGAAGGAAATCCTAAGCGAACCAATTTAAAGCGGCCTGCAACAACTTCAGCTCAATTCAAGATATCCATGTGTGCTTTATTGAAAAATATTCACTCCAAACACTTGAATTTTGTGAAATGTATTCGTCCCAATACTCGGCGAGCTGCTAACACATTCCAACCAGATTTGGTTGCCAATCAAATACGTTATCATCTATTATTAGAATCTGCTAAGCTGGTTCGAAATGGCTATTTCTATAGGATCGATTATGGCTCATTTTTGAATCGTTATAAAATGCTCTCATCACTCACATGGCCTATGTGGACTGGTCCATCATGCTTGGATGGTGTCAATAATTTGCTCAAAGATTTACCACTTTATATGCCCTCTTATGCATTTGGAAGAACAAAAATATTCATTAAACATCCTCGAACAGTGAGTAGTACTAACAATAATTCTTATCCGATATTCTTTTTTCCACTCAAAATTCTCACCAATTCGATCAATTTTCATCTCTCTCTCATCAGATGTTTGAATTGGAAGAATTACGAAAAGCACGTCTCCATCAATTAGTTACTAGATTACAGATAGCATGGAGAGCTTGGGCTCAACGTAAACGTTTTCTTGCGATGAGAAAAGGTCAACGAATTATTGCTCAAAATTATCGGACATGGAAGGTGATTAACCAATGTCAACATGAGTGTTTCGGTTGACTCAATGGTTAACATTTCTTTTGATTGATTCTTTTCCTCTCTTAGCGATATCATTACTTGATGTGGCTATCAAGACGCTTGCCTTCGATGAGTCCTATTTGTAGAGATTGGCCACCTTGTCCAGCATCGATGACACTCACAAGTAATCTTTTGCGGAAATATTATCATCGATGGCGAGTAAGTGATTCCCGAGACAATTTTGGGAGAATACTGATTAAAATTCTAATGCTACTATTTTTTCCATTTTACAGTGTTACAAGTATCGACAAAAATTTGATCAAACATCGCGAAATCGAATGCGAGAAAAAGTTACTGCCAGTATATTGTTTAGAGGCAAAAAGATGTCATATTTAAAAAGTGTATCTCATCCGTTTCGTGGTGATTATGTACGATTAAGACAAAATATAAAATGGAAACGTATTGCATCTGAAACGGGACATCATTATGTAGTTTTCGCTGATATTGTTAACAAGATCACACGTAATAGTGGAAAGGTGTCTATTTAATCGATTATTCTTTCCCATGCCAGTTCAATTGATATTATCAAATTCAACTATTCATCTCCTTCTTGTATACATTCCAGTGTGTCCAAAAGCTACTCGTTATAAGCACTTGTGCCATGATAGTGATGGATCAAAGAACGCTCCAAGTAAAATACAGTATTCCGGTGAAAGATATCATTCGAATCTCACTCAGCCCTTATAATGATGATCTAGTAGTTATTCATGTTAGATGTGTAAGTATTGATGAAAATTTTAATGATACTTCCAGTCAGATAAGATGATCTGATTTGATTTTCCACTCCTTTTCTAAACTCCTTAGTCAGAGGCAAGTAAAAGACGTGGTGCGTTCGTTTTTGAATCTTGTCATGTAATAGAAATTGTTACAAAGCTATTCCTGGTTATTCAAAATGTGACTAACACTGCTCCAGAGATTCAAATTGCTACAGAGTGAGTATTCTTAGCATAATACTCCAATAGTCTAGTAACTCAAATTTTTCTTCATGATTTGAAAAAATAATTCTTCTTCTATATGCTCAGGTTTGAAGCTAATTTTGGTAAGGAAAATATTGTCGTATTTTTCCATCGATCTGGTCAAGATCAGCAAGGTCCTGCTAAAATTGTACGAAAAACTGCCAGGATGGAAGTGATACTTTGATCGCCTTTCATAAACACCTTATCTTTCCAAAAAAAGGGAGTAAAACAGCCATAATATTTGAACAAAGTTGAGGAGGAAAAGATAATAATCACCCATTTTGTTATTAAAACAAGATGATTCAATAACCGTACCTTAATCCTGATACACACAATATGTGTAAATTCAAAAATATTACAAGCACACGCATTCAATATTGCATTATTCCATCTGTAGAAAGTTCCACTTAATCCGCTTCCCCCTCTCTCCGACACATCCTCAAAATAGTTGAATTTATTAACTGTACTCACCATGAACTTATCAACATTAGACAAAAGAAGAATACTCTCAAAATTTTAATCTTCCATTAGAAAAGCTCTCTCTTCTCATGATGATCATGAGCTTTCCATTGGTAACATAGCTTTAAACCTCTCAATAGTAGATAGTAATAATTATCACTTATATTCAACATTTTTTGTGCCCCCAATCATCATCAACATGATCTCTATACGAAACAAAAAAGAAAAAAGAGAAAATCTTCCTCAGCTCTTGACGAGAAAAAAAATCTCAATTCCAATTATAATATTCTCTCTTAATCTATTCTCTTAATCTGTGATATTGTTGACTCACATTTTAAATTACCTATCAATAAAATCGAAAATTATTGCATTTCCTTTCCCCTTTTCTCTCTCTCTCTCTCTTTGTCTTCGCTCACACATTTTTCGGTATTTTTTCATATAAAATGATTTAGAGGAATTAATTCACTAAAATTTCGGAGAAAAATTAGTTAGTCAGATTTATTATTATTAATTGATCATTTTTTGAACAATTCTATCAAAACATTTGAATATTCCCGCTTTTCGATTGCAGAAAAGTTTTTCTCAAACTGATATCGATATAAAAGTATGGATATCGATACTATTGATTTCGAAATGTTTTGAGTTCAGAATTTTTCCGAGACCAAAAGTTTGAATATTTGATCACGATTTGATTGTTTGATTCCATCGATTGTAATTGTGATCGGATCAAAATGATTGCCGAAATGTCCGATGAAATAGATCTCAATGAAGCTGAGGGTAATGAGTTTGAGGATTGTCAACCTGATTTTGATGAAGGTAAGTGAGTGTGATCATTGTGCCTCTGATGTTCATGCTAGTAAATGTGTTCAATTTGATTCACATGTATTTACTTTGATTCGTTTTTTTTGCTTAGAAAATTTGAGCAAACTTAAGGACAGAGCCAAGAGGAGGAAAGGAAGAGGATTTGGTAAGTGATTCTGATCATATCCATGTTGAAATTTGTGAGACTCCCCAATGAATACAGTTTTTCTTTCTGTTCACACTTGCAGATGGAACAGCTCGTGAAGATATTCGAGATTATGAAACCATGGATGCCGGTGATTCTGGTGAACCAGGACCTCAGAGATGTAAGGATAATTGAGGAATATTCTTATCGTGAGATTATGTTTAATTTTTTTATTTTCTTACTTTGGTAGCTGTCGAAGGATATATCTTATTCGTAACAGGAGTGCATGAAGAGGCCCAGGAGGAAGATGTGTACGAAAAGTTCGCTGATTTTGGTGAGATAAAAAATTTACATCTCAATCTGGACCGGCGAACTGGTTTCCTCAAAGGTTATGCCCTGATCGAATATGAATCATTCAAATCTGCATCAAGTGCTATCGATGCTCTCAATGGAACAGATTTTTTGGGCCAAACAATCAATGTTGATTGGGCATTTATTAAGGGACCACAAAAAAATCGAGGTGGAGGAGGACGATCGAGACGTTGATTGAAGTTTTTCACCTTCCTGACCTCCTTCATTCATTGATTGGTTTATCGTAAAACATTTTTGTCTATAATAAATTTTTCTCCCATCAAACAAAGATTGTTTATGATTTCACGGTTCCCACAGCTTATATATCATCATCTCTAGAATTTCACATGTTGTATTACCTTGTAGTGTTCTGAGAAGAGAGCTTGTACAAATGATAAATAAGACCAATTTTGGTCAAGATCATTGAAAGTTTTGAATCATAAATGTTATTGTTTTCAGTATGTGAATCGTATGCATGATATTAGTATAAAATCATTTAATTATCATTATTTCAATAATAGAGAAAGGAAATTGATGACTCAGAGGTATGACTTAATCTCTGAGGAAGAGGATACGCTTCATAACGATTTGAATGAGGCGTATTCCTCATCGAAGGCGTAAGGCATTACTTTTTCGTTTCCAATATCGAACGACTTTTTATGAAGCGTTATTGGTCAAGGCGATAGCAGAAAATCTCATACAAACAGGATTCTTTTCCATAAATCTTTTACAAACTTTTGCAGCATCTTCCAGAAAAGTTTCCTCACTGGTTTTACCATGAATGACTGGTCCAGATTTTCGACCATCCAGCTCATAAAGATTACCATCCCGATGGACCAGAGCCACAAAGTGAAGATCAATGGAAGCATCCGCATCAGGTGCTTGAGTTTGTCCACCTTTAGCACATTCCTGATGGACTTCACTCAACTCAGCGCTGTCCATCATCATTTCCGCTTTCGCTTCTGGTGACAAATCTTTGGTCTTATCGATGAAAGCTTTCATTGATGAGTCCGGTTGGAAGGATATTTTGTCAGCATTATTGGCCACAGCATGAAGGATAGCGATTGCACCACAAGCATTTTGTATCATTTGACGAATGTAATAGATTTTGCTTGAATCTACTTTGCATGGCTCATCACCTGTACCTTCTTCAATGGAAAAGAAGCATAAAATTAGAGAGAGAGGTTGTGAGAGAAATGAAATCATAAATGTCAGTGAATCGGTCAGAATAGAATAATAAAAATAGTGAATGATTAATCACCTGGAGCTGGAGGATCTTCAATTTCGCATGGATACAATAGAAGCATAGCATGAACCGGCTTGGGAACCATTTGAAGAAGCTCATCGTCAAAACCGAAAACATCAACAAATTTCCAATCACTTTTGATTCCCAAACTTTCGATATACTTATTCATAACATCTGGATTTGATTCCAATGGAAGCCAACTGATTGTGCTCATGGTGATAAATTTTATTGTTCACTGGACACACACCGAAAAGTTATCAACACAAGCACACAAAGTAAAACTGGGTGACAAGATGCAGAGAAAGTTGAACGTTTATCCAACTGCCGAGTGATGACAAATCAATTAATACGCCACGTCGATCGAAGCCAATCGTTGAGATTACAAATCCAAAATTTGCAACAATGAACAATTATTTAAACTACAGTAATTAAAATGATTTATAATCCAGTTTCAAGTTAACAGGATTCCTCAATCTTGTATGAATCCGAAAACATAAACATCAACATGCGTACATACACATGCCCACATGATATGAACACAAGAACTTTTGCTCTCTCTTCTCTCTCTCTTCTCTCTCTCTTCTCTCTCTCCAGGCTCACCAAGAATGATCTATCGAACTTTATCAGTCTTCATGTTCGTCTCGGTCTAATCATTTAACTCTGTTCTATCCCTCTCTCTTGTTTCTCAAATATTGAGATCAATTTTAATTGTGGTTTGTGATTACATTGATTGATTCATCTTGAATTCTGGTTGATTTTTTTTCTCGACTAAGATTTCATCGCAGTGTATTTGCACAGTGTCCAACTGAACTATTAGCATTTGGGACTGTCGAATAATCTGTGTCGAATAAAAAAGTTTGAAAACATTATCAAAAGTGATCATTTTCGCATTCTTAATTGCTCGGATTTCATTCCTTACCAGTGATCTAGTTACCATTCCATTGGATTCGAATTAGTCATTAAAAAAGGCAGAAAAAGGAGGATCAAGTGTATCCTTTTTCCTTCTCTCCTCATCGAATACAAAGCGAATCAACTTACGAATAATAAGTTTTACCAATCAGTGTGACTTTGTTCTTGGGTGTACATTTCTCTCGCAATTACTGATTTTGTCTCTCTAACTGATTGACTTCAAAATTCAGTGAACACTTTATCCTCATTTCCTTTTGATTCATCAATTTAATTTGACCAAAGAGCTTGATTACTCTTCGAATGTTCATCTTCGATTGTGCTTGTGTAAATCTATTCTAGTGACTCTGTGTGTGCGTATGTGTTCAGTGTGTACCTTTTCCAAATTGCCATTCTTGATGTAACTCATGTTGTCAGCAATCATCATTATCATTACTGCCAATAGATACAATTTCCAACTCTGAGTCAACCATTTCCGGATTATTATCGATACTTTCTTCTCTTCCTCTCCTCAACCAACTTTAACAGTTAACCGAAAAAGGTAAGTAAAAACGTCTATGGGAATTGTTAGCAATCTACTGTTGTTTCCATATTCTTCTCCAATCATGATCGTCATACCTAATCATTGTCGATGAAAATTAACTTAACTGCCATTTAGTTTTCATTGTTACTGATGGCAGTAATGATCAATCATGTTTTCTCATTTCATCTCATTTCTCTCTCTCCCCTCTTGTATCCTTCCTCCTTTAACTTTGAATAAGATGTTCACATCCAAGTAAGGACGGCCAATATACAAACGGAAGCTGACTTACAGAATGATAGGAAGTTCAAGCTTCCACAGAGACTCATGAAAACAGAGGAAAAGATTTTCGAACTTCTTCTCCTTCCTAGAGAGAGAAAGAGAGATAGAGATAGTTAGTATGGCCACTTTATGTACAGATTCAATCTGTTCTTCATTCTTCTCGCGTTCATATAACATGAAACGAGCCCGAGTGTTTAGTGTGTGTCCACATTGATTTATAGGGAGGAAGACAAAAGGAGACCCTAGCGAGAAGCTAGTAATACTGCCATAGGCAGTGATGAAAGGAGCGAGATTCCTCCTCCTCCTTATTCTCCTTTCCAAAAATTAGCAAGCTGAGAAAAATACGTATAAACGCTGTAGACTGGGGAAGGGGTTAAGTGACTAATTGATAAAACTCGATAGACAAAGTCAGTCCTCTCTCTTGCTCTCTGCATATACACATACACACATTCACCAGAGATTCTCTCTTCTCTCTAATTGCTTTCACTCACTTACGGATGTTGATAAAATGTTCGCCTAATTCTTCGTACACTTCATAAGCAAGAATCTCTTCGATTCTCTCTCTCTCTCTCTCTCTCTCTCTCTCTCTCTCTCTTCTCACTTCTCTCAACTGACTTGCTATTCTCAATCTGTGGATGCAAATAAGCTAGGGACCAAGGAGAAGAAGAAGAAGAAGAAGATGAAAGAGAAAGAAAAGGAAGCTGAGCTAGAGAGCAATTAGATTCTCTTCTCTCTTTTCACCTTCACTTTATCAGCATCATTCGATGTCTTCTTATCACCTTTGCTCGTCTCTCTCTCCTCAATCCGCATCACTTTGTCTCCATCGTATAAAGCTTTACCATCATCATTCAGTGGCTCAGCACTACCTATTGCATCTGTAGTGTATTTTATTCATCAGTGTTCATCCAGTCTTCTTTTCACCTTTCTCCTCTCTCCACTTTGCCTTTCATTTTTGCTCAAAGTACATGTTCTCATTGTAGATATTTTTGCTTTGGATAGCAAAATCCAACCGATTTTCTTCTCCTTTACATGTTCACCATCTATTCTGGGATCCTATTGCAAGCCATTTAATTGGATATCTCATGAATATTCATGTATCATGTTGTGGCTCTTTTCTGTTCACTATCTTTTATCCATTGGCTAGTTGAAAGGCATCTTCAAGGAAATAGGAATAGAAATGAGAATTAGTATTTTGATCCATCCATCCTACTCTCTAGTGAGTCTGCGATATTTTTTATCATCATCAAAACTGTAATAGCATCATCTGAAAACTTGACTTACTGTTTTGGATGGAGTTGATTCCAGAAGAGAAAGAGAGAGAGAGAGAGAGAGAGAGAGAGAGAGAGAGAGAGAGAGAGAGAGAGAGAGAGAAAGAGAGAGAGAGAAAGAGAGAGAGAGAGAGATA
Source organism: Brevipalpus yothersi (assembly GCA_003956705.1). NCBI lineage: Eukaryota > Metazoa > Arthropoda > Arachnida > Trombidiformes > Tenuipalpidae > Brevipalpus > Brevipalpus yothersi. The sequence goes on from QZCP01000122.1 coordinate 80,117, forward strand.
GAGAGAGAGAGACGGAAAGGAAAGTAGTCTACAAATCTACTAAGTATAAAGTATAGCCCTAGTTTGTCACTTGGGAATTCTCATATCGTTTCTCTCTCTCTCTCTCTTTCTCTCTCTGTTACACCATCACTCTTCGAATTTGACTATTTATTATTAATAAATGGTACAGTGCAAACTGTTACACTAAATTTTAAGCCTTTTGAAACTAGGTTGCAATATTCAGAGAAGAGAGAGAGAGAGAGAGAGAGAGAGAGAGAGAGAGAGAGAGAGAGAGAGAGAGAGAGAGATTCAATGGAATAAAAAGACATCAGACTTGTCACAAGACTTTTGGCTTATTGTAAGTGGAAAGTTGTAATTCTTCCACTTTTTACGAGAAAAGTTTTTGATCTGTTCAACTGATTTTTGTATCTTTCTCTCTCTCTCTCCCTCTCTCTTCAAATCTCGTGAAAGTAAATCTTTTGAGAGATAGTGAACAAAAAAAAACTAACCCAAAGTTTTTCTTTTCTTCTTGCTCCCCTGTAAACTTTCTTCCCTGCTGATCTTCTCTTTCTCCGTAGAGCTCACACAGATTTGATTCCTTTCCCAGTTGATGAATTTTTTTTCTCTCTTTTCTCTCTCAAAAAAGAATGTCGAAATAAGCCAATGTCAATATTTTGAGCTCATGAACAACACACACACAAACTGGATAGTTGTGTGTAGTGCATAACAAATGCTATAACAGAGTACTAACCAATTCTCAAGCCTCTATCATATGATAAGCTCTGAAGTAAAGTTGATAAGTGATGAATCAAATCGTATTTTGTGTAAAAAAGTAGAAAAAAACTTGATCGTGTATTTGAGCTTCAATTCATCTGAGGAAATCTAAGATCCAATGATTATTGTCAGCTTAAAATCTTCTTCCATCTGGAATCCTCTCTCTTTACTCCAGGGGATCAGAAATTTTTAAGTCACTCACAAACAGACTCACACTTTTTCAACTTGATCCATTTTCTTGGATGATAGAGTGCCAAAAAGTGATGATGTGGGTGATAATAGCCATTATCACCTATCCTCAAATTCAGGACACATATACACGATACTTTGGGATCCACACAGACATACAACATTTTGCCCATGTGTGTCCATCTTCATCATTTCCTTCTTAAGTCTTCGAACATGTCGTGTCGATGGATGAGAAATTGGAAACATGATTTGTTTTGGATACCCTGGAGGAAATAGAAAATTGAAAAAAAACGAAGAAGTGAAACTATCAAAATTTTATTCATTGCCTTAACAGCAAGAGAGAAAGACTCTTTTTTTGAAATTCTTTTTTCAGTCACCCACGAAGCTGCATTCTGTCCACAAACCTAGATAGAAGGTTGGTCGAATTTTGCCCAGAGGATGACCAACGGAATAGGATCACAATGTTTCCGTATTTTTCATCATTCAAGCTGAAACCTTGCTGATAACCTTATTTTGTTGTCTTTTTCTACCAATTTCTTTGTGGAAAATTTTTGATAAAATTGAGGAAAGATGATTTCACGATTCTTTTCACAAATTTAATGGCGTCAAAATCATCCACAGAAGTGACCAAAGTGAAATTTCATTCCTCTCTCATAGTGATCTTGTGAACTTTAAGTTAATTTATTTTATCAGAATGGGTTAGAGAGAGAGAGAGAGAGAGAGAGAGAGAGAGAGAGAGAGAGAGAGAGAGAGAGAGGGCAAAACTTTACAAGTCAGTAGGGCATGAAAATTCCTCTCCTATGAAGGTTCACTTCTTTCCATTTATTTGGCCTCATAGTTTGAGAAAATAATTACCATTATTATTGTTAGTATTATTATTCTCATGATCATGATTGCTCTCTCCCATGAATTCATTCCAATACTTGAAGCATCAAACAATAGGAAGAAGAAGTGGGATCCTGGATGATTTGAAATCATAATCCAGTAAAGGGCCCATACAACATAGGGAAAGTCGCTCATCCAATGATCATTACTATTCCTTTTCTCTCTCTTTGATGATCACTTCTATGGTCTTTTCCAGAGGGGAAACTTTTGCAGATATTCTGTACCATCTCTTCCACTCTGGTAAAATTTTCATCTTTTCTCATTGCTTCAATAACAGGCCTTATTCACCGATTGGTATTGTGAATTGTTAACTTCTTGAACAAAAAGAAATTCCTCTGTTTTTCAATGAAGCTACTCATGCTCCAGAAGAATTACGATTTCCTCTCTTTCCACTCTTTTTCCAAAGAATTTCCAACTGAAACAGAATTAAGCACGAACCGAGAATTTTCTTGAGATCATGTAGAAAAAATCTGTCCAAATGAAAAATTCAGCCCTCATATTGGAAAGAACTTCTCTCGGGGGTATTTTGGTAAAGCACGAGGTCCATCGAAGTATCCATTATATCATCTTACTGGATTTTAATTTGATTTGTTGTATTTTTTTGAGATTCCATCGTGTTTGTGGTTTAAAGTCTTGTGAAACTTGCTTCAAAATTAATAAAAATTATTTCAGCTTCCAGGCAACTTCATTCGAGACGAAGTGAATTCAATCAACTGAAAACACACACACATGGCTTACAGAGATATTTCAGTCCGATAAAATTGATCAGATTTTCTTTTCCTCTTCCCAACCATTATCTACCTGCACTCTCTCTCTCCATCATCATCATGATGTTCTCTCTATTGACTTGAACAGGAACAGAAAAATTGTTCCCCATCTGAGTGCTGGGTGAACATTCAATATACACCATATACATCGTGTATATATCGACAAGTTGTACTAGCTTGTTGGCTTTTTATCTGTTCAAAAAGAAGAAGAAAAGTATCTACCAAGAGAGGTAGAATCAAAGATGCGTTGAGGAGATAAAGTCATAAGGATGAGGAGCTCTGGATGAAGGAAGAGAAAAAAGTTGGAATAAACGGATGAAGAGACCATCCGAATTGTAGCGAGTATCAGGAAGTTGAGAGAAGAAAATTTTTCTAAAACATATCCACTTGAAAACTTTTCGAAATCAAATATAATGGTTCAAGAGACATTCAGAACTTTTCTTTCTCTCTCTCTCTCTCTCTCTCTTTCAGAATGCAACTTTGAAAAATTCTCTTTCTATTTTGCACGCTTTATTTTTACTATTCTCTCTCTCTCTTCACATTTTCTCTCTATTCCCAATGGTGTTCACATTGAAATAGTGTGATGATGATTTTTTCTTCTTCCTTTGGATGAGGATGCTGTGGATGCTGATGATGATTGTTATCGAGGGAGGGTAAAAGTGTAAGAGAAACACAAATATTTCCGTCCCACTTCGTTCATCATCATAAAACACACTCCATTAGAATGACAGTGAATGCCATTAGACTTTTTTCACAGAGAGAGAGAGAGAGAGAGAGAGAGAGAGAGAGAGAGAGAGAGAGAAACTATTTCTTCCATTCATTTTCTTATGTACAAATACACTCTTCTCGTAACAATTGTATCAACTGATCATTTCCGTTTCCACACTGACTCTCCCTCACAGTTATCCACTTTTCTATTCACATTGATTTGCCTTATTCTCACATGATCATCATAAAATTTGCATGCTGATCAGCGAATAAGTAAGTTAGTGAATTGGCTGGGCCTCATTTGATTGACGATTGAATACGCAAATCAATTTGATTCCCATTTGAGGACATCATGCTACCATGAGATAACATTGTAAGACTTTGTCTCTCTCTCTCTCTCTCTTCCTTCCTACCATCATCAGAAACTTTGTTTTTAACAATCAATGAATGGATTGAAGGGTGACTTTTCGAAAAGAGAGCCTGCTAGGCACCGCTACTCTCACAGGGCCCTAGCTGATGATAACTGTATTTGTCATTCGTATTTTTACCTTTGACAAAGATTAATGAACCTTGAGTGAATTCTCCTCTCTTTGTCTATCCACTTTTATCATTGTTTTATTTCTACAATTGAGGTACTTTTCACTTTGATCTGGAGCATTCAAGTTCTTGATTATCCAACTAGATCTTTTCGAAAAGATCATCAATAATTGCATTTTTTCCTGTAATAGCATCTATTTTATGCTATTTATGCTATTATAAATTGGCTATTTGCGATCAACGAAGAAATCGTTTGGAGATGAATCTTAGCCATTGATTTTACATTATAATGAAAAATTTGAATAACAAATGAATTCAAAGATCATCAGAGGTGGGAGAAAATTTTCTCAAAGAAAGTTTTCCTAGAGAAATTTGTCTTGATTCATGGTATCTGGGACCACTTTATGCTCAAAATTTTCAACATAAACAACAGAGTGTATTCTTTCCTCCAGGAACTGGTAGCATTCCCTATTGTTACTTTCGTTGACGATCATGATTATGTCCTCTTTTTACTCCACTGAACAACCATTTGTAAATGAAAATTTTGTCTCCTCTTTTCTTTAGGTGCACACATTTTCAAATCTGTTTCACTTCATACACAATATAAAAGCAAAAAGTGATGAGCATCTATTGTTTTAAGGATTCCAGTAAAGTCATTACCGGAAGATAATACTTTCGTCCATTCAGTGTCAGTGAAGATAAAGAAGGTAAGCTGTTCATCTTTCTACTCCTTTTTCTATTCCTCTTTCTTTTCACTTTCTTGGGGTTTTCATCATCATGTTCTCTCGTGTGGCTAATATATGAGATCCGAGAATTCTCTGTATCTCCTCGGTAACATTTGACTGCTTAAAATTGGCTTGATAGCTATCTCAATGATGATCATGGGAACATGGAAAAACCATTGTGAATTTACGTCTAACAACAGCGATGATCTTTGGTCAATGATGAAGATCATCCATTTTCATCTTCTTCTAGCTAATGGATGAAAGAGTGAACATCTTCCCATCAAATGATGTAAACTCTTGACCAAAAAACTATCCTCTCAGAGTTTGTGAGACTTTACATTGATTGTCTCAAAATCAGTGTAAATTTGTCCAGATTTTTCAAGTATACTTCAATCAATTTTTTACTGAAAATATTGTTGCAATATTGTTCAAAGTATTTTTCAGATATTCTGAATTTCTTTTTTTTTGAGTGTCGAGAGTCTTTTATTTCATTTCATTCCTTGAGTTTTAGAAAATATGCTACTTTCTACTCCGATTCTTCCAACATCCCAATGCTGCCAAGATTTCCAGTCGATTTCATGCTCGAGTTGAGAGAGAATTTAGTCTCGACAATAAAAGAGAGAAGAATAAAGAATACTGTCACTGTGATGGGATGAACGAGTTTAGTGTTGATGCTTCATGACCAAAGGAACAAGTTATTGTGTCAAGAGGCTAACTGCTCGATAGACAGTTAAGGAGAAGAATTCTTCCAAGAATCCAAGAAAATAGTCCAAAAGCAATTCTTCTCACATCTTCTAGGTGATATTCTTCCAAATAATTGACTTCAGCATGGCTATTGTTAACTCCTTCACACCGATTCAATGGTTCCTTCTCCAGTGTGTACAAAATCTGCATCCCACATTGATGGCTTACTTCTATCCATTTCTATTTCAAATTGCACATGCAGAGAATTCTACTTTATCAGCATTCTTTATCTCGCTTGACAAAAGGATCGAAAAACAAAAACAATGTCAATCATTGTCGTTAAATCAGCTGGATAGACCATGATCGAATGCTCCAGACATCTAGAAGATTCTATCATCAAATTTGGTTAAGTTTTCCATCGACCAGACTGGAAAGAGAGAAGGAAAAAACCAATGAGGTACCCCAAATCCCCCGATTTTCTCTGATAAGTTTATAAATCTCAAGGCATTCACGAAAGAATCAATGTTCTGTGAGTGGTTGAAGTTCGCTTGCCTTACAATTGGTTGTGAAAATTCGATGGAAAAGATTCCGACATGCAATACGAAATCCCTGTGGATAAGTCAAGTCACTGATCCATTCGATCAATGAGTACATCAAAGCTGGTGTATTCCATGTTGATATCTTTCTACTCTTCTCTCTCTCTTTCTTTCTCTCTCTCTCTCTCTCTCTACTTATATCTGAGAATTTGAAAAAAAGTACGCTTGAAGAATTGGAATGAATCTTTCTCTTTCCTCGTCGTCAACCCTAAATAAATAATGTTGATCATTCAATTGCTCATCCAAATAGTATCAACATGGTCTTTGTATCAAGTCAAGATTGAAAATGGACCTTCTCTCATTCATGTTGCATGAGAAAAGAACCGTTATGTTGCCAAATCACCATCCTTCTTCTTATTCTTCTTCCTCTATTCCTTTTGAATGCAGGAATGAACATGCTCATCTTCCTCCATCCAGCTTTGTAACCATTTAACATGATGTCGGATTTCATGACAAACTGTCATCGTTCAAGTGTTTCGTGTGATCGTGTAAATTCAATTGGATATTTTCTATCATGCCCACATGGTACTGTGTGGGCTGAATGTTTCTAAATTGTTTTCATAATCCAGATTTGGCAAAAGTATTGCATATCTACTCCTCTGAACTGTGAATATTTCAAAAATTTTCTACTTTAAAGCCTTAATATGTCAATTACTTGTGTCTTTATTCTGTGAATCTGAATCACAATGAACAGAAGTTACCCTGGGGATATATCCATAGCATATCTATGATCACTGTCAGATGCTTGCTTTCAGTATTTCAGAGCTTACCCGGAGACACATTCATCATTACTCTATACATGTATGGGGAAAGCATCTAGACAAAACACATTTTCTTTAAGATGATGAGTAAAAGCAAAATTCACTTATGGTAGAATTTCTTTCCATCACAATGGCGTGAATACAAAAATTTTCCCTAGAAGCTCCAATCTTATTCCGGAATCACCCGCCAAGAACGTGAAAGCTAAAGTAGTATTGATACTTTGAAGCGATTCCAATAAGAAGGAATTGTGAGTTATATTTCAAGATGCATATCTTTGCACCAGAACTTTCAGGAAGAGAAGAGTTAAGTTAAGAATTGTACTCATGGATAGGAATGAAAAGTGATTTGAAATGTTTCAGAACTCTATGTGATCATAAGGTGGAGAGAGAGAGAGAGAGAGAGCTGAGCATAGCCTTAATGGATGGTTATAATCAAATTTTTATAAGAGTATTACCTGTGGAAAAAAAGAGATACCTCGATGTATGATACATATTTGCACTTTTTCTCTCAAATTTTGTAGCTTTTCAGAATCAATGCTACCCAGAATTCAAAGATGAGAGTGAAGATAGTGGAACTAATCTTTCATATATTCAAATCAGGTTGTATCATGGATGTGAAATTGAAATTCAGTAACAAGATTATTGAATGTATACACACAGATGAAGGGAAATGAGTTCCTGAATGAACATGCCTCATCTTTGTAAATAAGCGAAACAAAAACGAAGTTTCTTCATCCCTCGATATGAATCCAAGCTTGTCCATGAATCCGATCTCGAATTGATCCATTGGAAGTATGAAAATTTTTAAGTATTCTTCCACATTTGAGCTGTTTCTCCAAAACAAAGCCTATCAGTACAAGGAGGAGGAACTGGCAGATAAGAAGTTCTGAGGTGGTTTATAAAGAGATCAGGAATCCAAAAAAGAGATATAAGATCATCACTAAAGTTTTTATATGATTCTAAGACTATCTTTGAATGCTAATTTTAATTCCAGTGGGATAAGAACTTTGACAAGATCAAGTGAAACAGCTGTATTATGGATGAGAGAAAACTCAATCATAGTCTCTATGAAAATTATCGGAATACCTGAGGGTATGGTCATTAGAGAGTCTTGTTTTATAGAAATATGACAAGAACCCTTCAATATCATCTGTTAAACTGAAATTGGGCTTGCGAATATGCAAATTCATTGTGAAACGACAATTTTTAACGCCTAGTTAGTTTGTGAAGTCCATTGAATTTGATTGGGCATTGTTGAATACAGTGCTTAGGCCATGAGAATAGTTCCCAGAATAGATTTAAATACTTTCATCATTAGAGTAATTGAAATTTGAACATTCTCCTCTCAGAGAAGTTCTAAGTCCACTCTTTAACTTAATCTGTCTCATTTACAGAGAAAATTTTGCGATATGTTCATAAGTATCAAGCATCTGAGAACTGAAAAGAAGAAGATTCCACTAAATTAACATGCCATACCAAGCCGTCCGTCTGATAACCAAAATGATCCTCTTCTGTGAAATAAATCATTTTATTTTTGATTCTTAGAAATTTTGCACCTTCAACCAAGCCGGTTTTATCTCTGAGTATATAACATTATGGTAGAAAAATATTTCAGCATTTTATTAGGACTGAATTATTCTTGGAAGAAGTGAAAATCCTTCCATCTCACATAAACGCCCTTTAAACACACTCGAGCTGCTCAATCAAGAGAAAGTATATACAGTGAAAATAAATAATGGTTCGAAAAAAATGAAACAGCTCCTAGAAAAGCATCCAAAAAATGAGTCAAAAAAAGGAGCCATATTTCAAAAGCTCATTGATATTCTTGGTGAACATTTTGCCTATTACTGTGTTCTTTCTATTTTTGAGCGAAAAAACTTGAGCCCATGAAGCTCATTGAGTTAGATGAAAATGAGAGAGAAAAATAAAAAGTATAAAAAATTCAAACCGTCAGTCACAATGATCATGATACCAAGAAGTGATAATAAGACCTCTGTTCAATATCCACATCAGACTTCTTCTGAGTTATGATCATGATCATGATCATGACTGCCTGTAAAACTGTGTAAATTAAGTTGAAAACATTCAAAACAGTTTTCAAAAATAACCAAGTCTGTACACTACTAGCTTCTCCTATGATATTCTTTTGGTCATAATATTTATTCCACAAAATTTCTTCCAGCATCGATCTGTTGAAATACCTATACCCACACATGTGTGAGTTTAACCTCTAGTTTGAATGTATATTAACATCCTATTTCTGTATTCACGCGGATGTTGCTGCTTTCCATTTACATTTATCATACATACCTGTTTCCCATGCATTCGAAACAATATGCAAACCCTGGATTCCTTTAGTCACATCCGATATTGATTTTCCCTGAGGATTTTGGGGAATAAGAGAGTGAGAGAAACAGTTTCTTCATCTATCCGAGGAAAACATAACATATCCAGTTCATCTTTTGAGCCGACTTTTCGATTTTCTACTCGATAGATTAATAGATTGATTCTGAGAAGAGGGAGAGGAGTACATTCAAAATCGCTTTTTGAATTCCAAATACCACATTTTCAACTGTAGAGGTATAAGAGTGAGAGGCAGAAAGTTTATTCCCTATCTGAATTCTGATTCATGATTCTTGATATCTTCAGAAGAGCACAAGTAGAAGAGAGAGAGCGTAAAAATTCTTATGAGAGCTGTCTAAAGAAAGCAAAAGTCAAAATAAATGAGTTTTCGGAAAGAGCTGCTAAAGGATTTCGGTGTTTGCACATGGAAAAATATCTTTCTTCCAGAAATAGCTGTTCACTCATGACATAAATTTATGAATCTCACCATGGATAGAAATTGGAAGCAAAGGTACCAAGAAAATTGTCAAATATCAGCGAAGTGTACCAGTAGAGTACATTCCTTAGGAGTATCAATCGTAACCAACTCGACAAATCTATTCAAAAGTTGGACTGTATAATGAAGTCAAATTTTTCTATTAGGAACTGTGAGTTGTACCCAGATTGGCTGAAATAGGTATTATCATAACTGTCATTCAAAGGTTGATGAAATGAGTTAATATCAGAATAGGATTGATGAAGTGAAAAGAATCTTGAACATGCCTTGACAGTATTCTATTTTGAACATCATATAGCTACTTACACACGAATGAGTTTCAATGATGAACAGAGAAGATTTTTTTTACCATGTTTAATCAAACTCATTCAATGAATTTAATCAGCTTTCATGCTAATACATCAGTGTCTATCTTTCAAGTCTTTATGAATAATTTAACCCACAATGCTGTGTACCTTGTGTTATCATGAAATTTTTTCTCTTTAGAGATGACTTTCTCTCTCTCTCTCTCTCTCTCTCTCTCTCTCTCTCTCTCTCTCTCTCTCTCTCTCTCTCTTTCTCTCTCTCTCTCTCTCTCTATTTTCATTTTTGAAATATACTTCATTATAAGACGGTTCACACAAAATACTGATTAAAACTGAGAGATTTTAGCCACAATGAAGATTCGCTTCAGATATTCAACAGTATTCCACAATATTTTGCGCTTACAAATGCTCAAGTAGAGAAAATTTCTATCAAGTCATGGTCCTGTTATACAACGATATGCTAAAACTACGAGAAGTTAGGCCTTCTTCATCTTATTTTAGCCTGCGCTCTATGTAATACATCATGTTTATCCCAAAGATTTGACCAAGAGGATGATCATAATCGTTAGGCTCAATCTGTTTCGATTGATTATTCAATTTTCACCCTGCCAACATAAAAAAGATAAGATAGCAGGAAGAATCATCATGGAAAGTTTATTATATGTTACCTATTGGTCAGAGATGGTGGAATTAGGAAGATAGTGAGAGGAAAGATAGTTGAATACCCGGTTCTAGAGAAGGGGGAGAAAAAATAAAATTGTGGAATGAAACGTTTCAATCTTTATGTTCCAGCCAGATAAACTCTCTATTTCAATATTCTTCTCGAATTCGTGAATCATTCCCAACAGGAAAGGGAATTGAGCATTCATTCTCAAGTTAGAAGAGACAATATTTGAACTTCATTCGTTTTGGTGATGAAAATAGGGAATTCTAACGGATGAAGATCTTTCTGATCTAGAATCGAGGACAAATCGTTAATTGTAGATACATCTATCATCTTTGACCCTGGAAACGTTTCCACTAACCTTGAGAGGGTAAAAAATGAAATTCAGCAAAAAAGCTATCTAACTGATTTTTAGCCAGAAGTAAACGTGAACTTCATTGACTGAATTAACAGAGAAACTAAAGTCCAGAGAAAACTCAAACTTTGCGATTATTTATCTCAATTATTCGATTTAGAGTCAAAAACTGTAATTTTATCCCTTTGTTTTTATACTTGAAGAGAAAATATTGAATGAATGACAACACATAAAAACAGAAGCACTTGGATGAAACGTTTCACGAGAAATAGCATTGGTAAAGAAACGTTTCTTGAGAAGGAGGTTCTGACTGGAGAACTTCCAGAAGAGAAAGTACCTCTAATGAAACGTTTCTGAAGCACAACTAATGAAGAAAAGCTTCAGATGCTAGAATCGTTTCGCAGAATATTTTAGAATGGAATTGACCAGAAGACTATTCTATTCGTTTCTAGGGGAGCTCTCAGCGGAAATGGGGGGAAAATGGAATTGAAATTTTCTATCTTCCTCTTTTCTTTCCCTCTTCTTCCGTGAGAATAGGCGATGGCGTAGATTTCAAGCGGGAAGATTACAGAAAGAATCGTCGATACTTAGAAAATGTTGGCAGGGCATTCATCGGCAGAGAAGTTGCAAAAGTTAATCAAATATGCACTTTTTTCTTCCAGAGAGAGCTCTACAGAGAGCCTTACAAGGCAATGAAATCTTCCATGCACCAACATTTTTTCTAATAGAGGAAGAGAAAAAGAATATTCTGTAGATTGACAACTGTTATATGTTTACTTCAACCCTTTTTGCATACACTTCGTGCTGAGTATAGAGCTCACAAAAGACACTCAAGCCTATCACTATGCAAACACATACTTATACACATGCAAATTCCTGGAGGCATTGTTCTAATTAGTGTTTCTTAATTTTGCATAATCAACTTCCTTTCCATTTCTCTCTCTCTCTCTCTCTCTCTCTCTCTCTCTCTCTCTCTCTCTCTCTCTCTCTCTCTCTCTCTGTGTTTTCATTCTCATCTCTTTGCTTGACAAAACATTTGATCAACCACCACATCAATGCCTCTAGCTGATCGAGCATTTTCTGTCTTTTCTCTCTCTTGGTACCTACTAACTACCTACCTTACACCATAGAACACCTTACTAATGGTGATGATCTTGATAACTGGAATGGATGAAAGAATCAGCTCTACATCCAGACAGTGTTGCATGGCTCTATGGAACTTTTCTTCCGAGTATTCATCGTTTCTTTTCAAATCATCATCCATCTATTCTTCTTATTCTTCTCTTCTGTCTCTTTCTCTCTCTCTCCATCCTCATTACTTCTCTTTCACTTGTGATCATTCAACGAATATCATTTGCATCTACTTTATTCACTCTTATTTTATTTCTCCTTCAAGAAACAATAATGAGAATACAAACGAGATGACAAAGCCTGGGAAACAAATCGATTTGCGTTGATTCGAATCTATTTTATGCATCATCAATTCGTAGGAATAGAGAGTAAAAAAAGTGAATCAACTTCCACTCTTCATCTTCTTTTTTCTCTTTTCCTCTCACCTCTTTGAAAATCAATTGAGCAAAAATTTGCATCAATCACCACCACATTTCAAATCAATTCGATTTTTATATGATCTGAAAAAAGGTGTTCCTTCCCTCTCTGTCTATCTTTGTTTTTGGTCATCAAATTTACTCCAATTCAGAGGATCTTTTTATTCGTAAAAAATTCCTGAGAATACATTAAGGACTGATTCTCTCAAATTTCGTGCCAAAGTTGAAAACTTTCACAATGTATTCTAGTTCACTGTACTCTGATAAGATCCCGAAACCTATTCATCTTGTTCATGGAATCTGATAAAAATCAACATAGTTTGCTGTATTCGATAATTTAGTCTACCCTCTTATACAGTTATGTAGTCTAACAGCCCATGATATGTCGGTGGACCTTTTTTTTACCCAACTCTTCTCATCTACCAGAGAGCACGCAAGAGTAAACCCAACAAGATTTTGGGCAAATTTCAAGAAACTTTTTCTGGCCTCACCAAACCTCTGATTAGAGGGGTTACTTTGATACACACACATACTTTGCCATCAACCATCAACCATCATCACCACCACCACCATTTCCCGGTTGGATGTGCATGTAATTATCGCACGTAATTAAGCAAATTGAGATTCAGATTATGATGATCATCATGATGGTGGCTTTGATCATCATCCACCATCACTTCCACTCAATTGTGGACTCAAGAGCCTAAAGTAATGGAATGACTTTGCTCTGATCAGACAGCGTAGCGAACTGAGAAGAAAAAAACTTCCTCTCATTGCACGCAAAGTCAACTTCTTTGCTTGGCCAAAACATATCAAAAGGATGAATTGAAATATACACCAAAATTTGCTGATACTCATAGGGAAAGGTTAATGTATTCCGTAGGTTTTTTTTCATCCCGATTGAGCCAAAAATTCATTGGGTTTTGAGTTTCACTGGCTTTTGAGTTGAGAGCATTGGAAAAGTATTACACTGATGGACAGCCGATAGATGGTTGGAAACCTTTCATGATAAAGAGTCATTCGAGTATGTTATATTCATAATATTATACCTTTTCTTCTCTTCACTCTTCACTTATCACCCCACACACTGTGGCCTACCTGTGGTCAGATCAACTGTCCATGCCCTTAGTTGTGGCCAATTAATCGGCTTGATTATTTTCACACAAGATTTCCAGCTCATTGTGTCCACTGTTCTATCCACTTGGGTTCCTATGTCTTCGGTGGAATTGGTTCCAATCGAAGAGAGACGCAAAAAAGACGCATTCAACTACTGATACCTCTGAACTTTTGTCTCTGTCTCTCTCATGAGCCTATATAGACCCAGAAAGTATAAGAAGACGTGTTTTGTCAGGCATACTAGCCACCTCCTTAATCTGTTGGGAAGCCTTTGGTAAGCAGCATTGGAAGTTCTCTCTGTGTCTGTATAATGTGTATGTATGTAAGAGAAGAAGAACTTCCAAAAGCGATTCTTACTTGATACAGACCAAGTCAGCTTATGTGTGTGTGTATGTACAACTTGTAATACTATTTGTGTTATTCTCTTCAAACTCTACCAGTAACTGTGAACTGTTCTTTGAAAGGTCTTCACTTTTGGTTTACTCAAACTTTTTTTTCACTATGCTCCAATAGTTTCTACTTGATATGTAATTCTTCTCATCTTTCCATCACTAGAATGATGATGATGATGATGATCTTTTTTGCATAAGCAAAGTGGCAGCAAGAAAAGGATCATCGCTTAGGTATCGTGTATACATATATAGACCAGACCGTATATGTTTGTTGTCTTCTTGGCCAATATCAGAGCAATACAATTATCGCATAATGAGAGAAAAGGAATACTGAAAGAAGTTCTCTGTGATCTGAGGAGATGTATTCTCTCTTTTCTTACCTCCTCTTGACTAGTGAAATTTTATCTTCTACTGTCTTGTTGCAAAATTCTTTTCAAGCGTGCAAAAACTGTTAAGAAGTATAACATTCGGATTTTTGTAGTATTTTCCAAAAGAGAGACTGAAAATTCTATCCTCTAGAATTCTTCTAAACAAATTTTTCTTCACTCCCAGTTGATCCTCTCTCTCTCTCTCTCTCTCTCTCTCTCTCTCTCTCTCTCTCTCAGCTGGATAGAAGACAAAATTTGAGATTCTGAGCGAGAATGAAAAGTCTAGAAAAAAAAGCTATAAGTGAAAAAGTGAAGCAAAATAAGGGCGAAAAAAGCTGATGCTTCAAGAAAGTAGCTTTTCTCATGGAGAAGTGAGAAGAGATGAAAAAACTTTTCCGAAACATGATCATTTGATGGATGAACTTATGAAGGCTTTTTTTCTCTGTGTGTGTGTTTTCTGATCATTGACACTGGAAGTTACCTTTCCTTCCTCCACATCAAGTGTCGATAATTTTTGATCTTCCATGTCAGTCCACGCAGGATGGGAAAGACTCTTGTATCTGATTACTCTCTTCATTTGTGAGCCATTGAGATCCACCCATTCTGAGTGGAATGATTACAAAGAAGAGTCAACTTATTTGAAAATATTTTAGCAAAATTTACATCAATTAACACCTAGCGTTCCCTCATCATAGCATGGGTGCGAGCTTAATGAGATATTCACATTGAATTTGATTTCAAATTTTCTTGAGATCATTAATTTCACAGATCCAAATCACTGATACTAATGATCTTTTTGTACAACTTTTTCTATTGTACAATAAAAATTCTAACCTTTGTGGGGGATAATTTTGGGTGTCTCTCACTCTTGCCTTTTGATTCATTTGAATTTAAAAGATGTATTATTATCAACAAAACACATCATATAATCATACATGTTTTCTGGAGTGTGTCTCGTTCATAAAATGCAAAGTATGTGTGTGGAATATCTCTCTCTCTCTCTCTCTCTCAAGAGAGAAGCTCATTTGATATTCATCGAAATTAGAGGAAAAACTTTGATAAATAGAAAAAATTTGCATTCATTCTCTTCTTTTTCTTTCTTTCTTGAAGTTATTTGCTAAGCAGTTGATGCCAAGGCCTACTGATATTATGAAAATTTGAGTCTGCCGCATCTTTTCTCTCTCTCTCTCTCTCTCTCTCTTAAAATTCAAATTCCAAAGCAATTCATCTTCAAGTAGACACAATTAATTTCTCGATCGACACAGACTTACACACATATACACAATTTTCCACCTCAGTAATCGAGTTCCGTTTGCCATCATAATGATTTCCTACTATGAAAGAGAAAGTTTCAAAATAATGGTACTTTTCCATGATTTGACATCAATAAACATTAGATAATAGTATATTAAGAGAGACCAAAAATACTACTGACAAAAATGAGATGAGAATGAAAAAACCATTCCATAGGTGAACATCTCAGAGAGTAACCTAAAGAAATTAGCTATATTCTTGGGCACAATATTCAATCGGAAGTAGGCAGTGAAGATGATAAAAGCATCAGCATCCAAGGGAAAAAGTTACACTACATCCAATACACACTCGCTCATATACAGCATGGACTCTATGGGAATGGAACCTCAGGAAAAATGGGCTTTTTTTCTTCCTCAGTGATCTAGGAGGGAGAGAAAAGGAGAGATGCTGCAAGAAATAAAAGTCTGGGTGTGATGATTTTTCTCTTCCGTTTCTTCCTTCTCATCTTCATCTCCTCTCTTCTCTCTTCTCAACTATGGAGCCTTGAAATTGGTTTCATAGACTGTACAGTCAACATGAAACTAATATTTCTCACCTCTTCTTGCCCTCGATTTTATTGTGGTGAAAGTGGATGAAAGAGAGAGGGAGAATCGTTTCAACTCATGATCATCTACCATCTACCCTAATATTCACATCAATATCGAAGATCAGAGGCGATATAATCATCATCAATCTAAGTGAAAATGAGAATGAAGAAAGTTATGATTCGATGATCCACTTGGTTGATCAATCTATCCATTGGTTTTCATGCTACAGATACACACACAGACATCTAAGAGATATTCTTTCTCCTCTCTCTTTGAGAAAACTCTCTTCCACAATCTCTCTCCTTCTCTCAGCATCCATCTTCTTTTCCCACTGATACACCTTCCCCAGCATCATCTCTCCTCATCTCTCTCTCTCTCTCTCTCTCTCTTCCTCATCCTACATCGAACCCAGTTTCATGATCATCACTCAATCTTGTACGCTTTTTTCCTTTCTTTTCCGATCTTTTGCTCCACACTTTTTGTTTTCACTCACTTTATTCCACAAATCATCCCGAGGGCATTAGCCTTCCATCCCCCCATTGGCCACATCTTTTGCTCCTTTTCCAGTGTCATTTGTGGACATTTCGATTGTGATCATCACAATTTGTTACTCTTACATGACAATGGCCATGGCCTTCTGTGTATGAATGGTCATCATTTTACCATCATTTACTTGCCTTTCCTTTTCCTCCTCAACTTCTTCCTCATCCCAACATCTTCACCGCAACCGTTTAGTGTTCAATTTTCCAAGATCCATTCCAAAAAGCTCTCTTCCTTGTCAAGATTATATCTGATATTAACTGATATTGATAGTAACCACGTTTACCTATCAACTTTCGAATTATTCATCATTACATGAGAGGGAATAAGTTTCCTTCCTTTCTTTTTTCCTCATATCATGAAAACCAATCATTTTCTTCCAGTGATGCGAGAATTTGGTTCAGACCAATACCTCAAAAAATTTGGAATATTCTTCATTTCTACCAATTTATCCAAAATTTCAATGACATGAGCTTCTCAGCATAAACTTGAAAGATTCTGATTTTCTACAGAATCTTCTGGTCACACTCATATTAGCCCCTCTTTCTCTGTCCACTGAGGAATACAGTCTTTTCGATAGACATGCCTAAGTAATTCAAATATACCACAGACTATAAGGAGACAAAGTATGCACCTTGTCGAATGAATCGATCGAAGAATGTTGCAGCACCAATCAACTTGGGATACACTTTCGCAATCATCTCTCATCCAACTTCTTCTTCTTCTTCTCTCTCTTCCCTCTCTTCCCTCTCTTCTCATCTTCATTCATCTTCTGAATCTTCTCCAAGAGAATTTGGTCCTCTTTGCGTTTGTTCAAATATTGTCACCAAGTAAATCTCAGATAATGATGACAAAGTAAGAGTAGTATAAGCTGGAAGAGGACAAGAGATTCTCCTATTATGCTACTTTCGTGATGATATTCTTTCGCAGAATTTCTTTCACCAAAATGTGTTGGAGCTAAATCAAATATTTGACTCATTAACAAGTTCATTATATTACCATATGAATTGAAACTCAGAATATATTAACATAAACAGTGTTAATATAAAAGAATTTTCCATCTCAAAAATGGATTCAATTTTGACGCTTCTGCTGAGAATAATGATGCAAAAACGATGCAAAAACGCCTCAAATCGATGACAGCTGATACAATTTCAATTTACGTGTGTCTGTTAAATTCATAGAGTAAATTTTGAAAGTCTATCACGCTGCAATGGTTCCTTAAATTTCAAGATTCCAATTTCATTGAGTAAATTTTATCTCTTCTCCTCTCATGATTCTCGAATTCATATTCAAAAATGAGCATTTATCATTGAATAATTCACACCAGAGGAAGCTATCAAAAAGGAATGGAAACAGTATCCACTAATCTGCATGACTTGATGCTTTCCAGAGGGAGAGGAAGCATCTCATTATCATGAATTAAATTTTGCTTCCATGAAAGAATCCACCTGTTCAATCTATCTGGTTTTTATACTTTCATCTCAACTTTCCAACATTTTTTCTTGAC
Organism: Brevipalpus yothersi; assembly: GCA_003956705.1. Lineage (NCBI taxonomy): Eukaryota > Metazoa > Arthropoda > Arachnida > Trombidiformes > Tenuipalpidae > Brevipalpus > Brevipalpus yothersi. Next base: position 98,199 of record QZCP01000122.1, read on the forward strand.
TCTTTCCATTCTTATTCTCCCTCCTCATCCTCTTGGCCTCTAATCGATTGATGGAAAACAGAATATAGCAAGTGAAACTGTCATCTCAAAATAGACAGCCAGTCAAACAGAGGATTTTGGACAGAATAAAACCTAAATCACATCTTTCAATAGGAATTTTGACTATCAGCAACTTGCTTGGGCATCCCAATTTCAAATATTCCCAGAGCTTCTTCTTTTCTCTCATCATGATCTCAAAACAAATCACGTGGAAAAAGAAAACGAATATTATCATCGATTTCAGAATGGAAAGAGAGAGAGAGAGAAATATGACATGACAAGGATCACAACTTAGTCAACCAATTGAGGCAAGCAAGTGAGCGGAATATTGCACACACAATCACAATTCAAAAACAATCGAGGAACTTGTATAACTTGAGCATTCTGATGGTTGAACAGAATTGGGTATAAATTTTGTTGATGATCAGCTCAACAAGAAGAGACAGTAGCATGGCAAGGGAAAGAAAGATTCTTGAAATATCTTGAGAGATTTTCTTGTGATTTGAGATTTTCAATTCAAGTGGTTACTCTTACACACAAAGAGATTGTGTATTGTTGCTGCATCCTCCTCTGTATATGTGTTTTTTTTCTGAATCTGAAGCTTTCTTTCGTTCTCCATTTGAATCAATAAAACTGATATATTTGAAATTTTCCAATCCATTCAATTGCTTCGGTCAAGATACCTTTCATATTTTTCATTCTCCTCTTCTCTTCCAATTGTGTGCCTCAGAAATATGGAATACGTTTCCACTGTCTGTGAGCATTTTTTTCTGCTCTTTTCAAGTTTTTTGCTCACAAAAAGAGACCATATTTTTGGAATGGAAAATATAGTTTAGGAGTTCCATTTAATGAGGCAAAGTTAAGCTTGTTTAATGATGAAAATGAGTCAAGAAATATTGCAATGAACATAATTCTCAGATAAAATACACTTCAACAACAAATGGCTACACGAAATCTTTTCACCATGGATCGATGAACACTGAATTGATGACCAAATTTTTTCTTCTAAACTTTGCATGAGAGTGTATATCTTTTATTGGACC